>JAAVUA010000153.1:0-124565 GCA_014898875.1 Fusarium miscanthi
CTGGCGAGACCGCGCGGTCTCGGTCGGTGCGAATGTCATCCTGGCGTCCCGGGGAGAAACTATAGGTTCGACCGGCTTGCTGAAGTCTGGGCGGTTCGGTACGTCGTTTCTTCAACCCAAGTTTGGGTCCCTCGTTGTGAGGCAGCGGCGCGCCCTCTGCATCTGAGAAAGCAGCGCCGCTGCGGGAGCGCTTGCGGCTACTCCGGCGCCGGAATGGCCAAAGGGCCATGGTTCCTAATTCGTCGCCAAATGCTGGAGCTAATAATGAGCAACCAATATCGTCGCCGATGTACAGTCGAAATCGTCTAGATTATATCGGGTATGCGAGGGCATCGTGGAATCGTCAAAATGTTCGTACCAAGCTGGTCATCAGGAGAAGCGAGTGAGAGCTGCAGGGTCGTGTCGAACAACTCGCTGCGCTGGTGGGCTCGATGGCTGCTACAAAACGATGTAGGATCAAAGAGGGCGCGTAGTTTGTAAGTATTGGACGACAAGTACAGCTGCTGAGGTGACAGTCGAAATAAGCGGTGATTGTGTAGGTACGTATGTGGATGTAAAAGGATGCAAGTACGCGAGCGAGGTCGTGGTTGTCGTAGGTGTTTGGTGCGTGGCGAAACGTGTGTGGTGGTAGAGTATTGAGGAAGCAGCAGGTGCTAGGTAATTAAGGTAAGTGCAAGGAACGGCAGGTGCTGGGTATGCGGACTCCGGGGGGGATCATGGGTGCTGGAAAAAAAGACCAATTTTTCAGGGCACCGGGGGCCGGCAGGACAGGGAAGGAAGGGAAGGAATGGGTCAATGGGTCAAGCCAATGACTGGGAGGTAGCTTCCCAGTTGCGGCCAACGAGATGCTGCAGGTTGAGTGGGAAAATCGACGTCAGGCTTCGGCGGAAGCAGAGACACACACACAGGGAAGGGCGGGAAAGGCCCACAGTCACTGAATTGTGCTTTGCTTTTGGCCTGGTCCCTTGCAACTTGAAGGAACGGGAGTCAAGGGCTTCAGTGGGTCCCAGGTACGTACCTCCTTTTTTTTTTTAGACCTTAGCGCATCAGAAGGACATCAAAAGCCCCCAGATACCCCCTGGTCGACGTGGCAAGGGTCCCGTCCCTCTGGAGCCTTTTGCAACGGGGCCTTTTAGAGCAAATGGAAGTGGATCACTGTAAAAAAGGTCTCATGAGGTAGCGGTACGAGAATCGCTAGTAGATGTAGGCACTCAATAAGCGATGCCCAGTACCAGTACTTGCTGGCGGGGACTTCCAGGGCGTCAAGGGGCACACTTAGGCTGCTGATGAGGTGGCGCTCAACCCGCTGGAGGGGCCGCTGAGTTGATGCTGTTGGCGTTGGTTAAGTGCTTGGTGTTAGGCGGCGGGGCAGCCTCGTAATTGAACGGATAGGGCCAAAAAAGCATCCGACAAGACCAGACGGTCAACACCGCAATACTCGGTGAAACTTGAATTGGAGCAAGGGAACTCGGATAGAACAAGCGAGAGGGAATGTGAAGAGGTACATGAGATAGTGTACGATAGATACAGTATGCACATCAATGGATGAGCAGCAATCCGCCCCAAGTCCTCGTGATCTAGTGGATGAACCGGATCAATGAATCGTGTTTAGTTATATGCAAGTCAAAGTGTTTTGAGCAGATGGTGGTCATCGATTGAACAAGAGGGCAGCAATGAGAGGTCAGGCTGACTCGTCTAAACTGAGGGGGGTAGAAGATCTAGCGAGGAAAGCTACGGTATTGGTGATTGATCAAGTTTGTTTGTTTTCATGTGGAAGGGCCTAACTACTAACTAAAGCAAATCATCACCAGAGTGAATTGCCTGCCAGTGGCATGAAGATGATGTAAAGGCGGGGAGCACTGGTAGGTAGGTAGGTGCGATTCGTGGCAAGAGGGAGCCAACTTGAGGACTCATCTCTCTAAAAAGCATACAGATACCACAGCAGCTGATGATAACAACTGATTCATGGCAAATGCTTAGGCGGTCCGAATTGTGCTCTCTCATTCCTATACAATCAGGCTCTGAATTCTTCTCATCACTGCCCCTGTCGGTACTTGTGTTCCAAGCAGAGGCTGGGCGGTCTTGGCTGTCAACTAACACTCGGCAGCCGCTAGATTAACTCTGAAAGGAGTAGCGGATGCTATTTTGTCCACTTTTGAAGGAATTGCATGAAACAAACAGCATGGACGACATTGTCTTTGTGTCACGAGCTCAATATGCCGTTCGTATCTACGTCAAGGATTACAAGATACTGACAAAAGAACAGAATTCCATTTGAGCTTTGATACATTAGTACTTGGCAATCATCACAGCTGAAGATGGAGCAAGATGGGCCCTCCGGATCTTCACTCCGTTAGGAGCCGTCGATGATCGTCGGTATAGCTCCCTGTATGTCCTCTCTCGCATTGGCGTTGGCATTGGCTTGGACGTTAGAAGTCGAATCTCATCTTACCTCAGGGCACCTCAACCAATGCATGAGGTCAAGTTCGTGCCCTTCTGCAATGGTCACTTCCTTAGATTGGCCAATCTCAGTAACGAGAGGGTGTGTATAACCACGAGTTGATGGCTCTGCCGTTCCTCCTACTCTATAATTCAGTATGCCACGGGGACACTTTCTCGGTGCTCAGCTCCTCTTTTGTCTGTGATCTGCTGCAACGCGACTGTTCGCCACACTTGTGGTCGCCGGCCGTTGCAGCCACAAATTGACTTGGCTCAGCTTTGGAAAGTTCCCTCCCATTGACAAGATCGAGTCAAACGCCTTTTCCGTCTCCTCGCGGGATATCGTTTCGAATTGTAGCCATGGAACCAACCAGCCATCGGCACATGTCAGAAACTCTCGTTCTCGTCGCTTATTCTCTTCGGCTTCTTTCTCCTCCTGCGGCCGTGATGAATCGCGATAGCTGGTCTCGTGGTTCACGACACCCGCCACACAATTGAGTGCAATACTGTCAACAGATATTGGGTTGGACGCTAGTTCGACACAGGGGACATCATTTCGCCCTGTCCGAAGATCTCGTTCGCCGCCATGCGATCGAGGCTGTCACGCCAAAATCCCCCGCCCCTTGCTAATAGGTGACTATGTACTACGTACAGCTGTTCACTGTCAGTCATGTCTCACAACCGTCCGGCGCATGCAGAGAGTCTCGCGAGACGACAGTCCCTCTTCCGCCCCCTCTAGCTTGAGCGCTTGACTTGGACAAAGCAATGTTGCGAAACTACCTACCTTATACAGCCCAGCACTGTAGCTGCGAATTGATTTGCTGTGCGTAGCACGTTGCAGAGGCTGGGTTAGCAGATGACATCAGGTATCCTGTACCTGAGCCTTTTTGCCAAGCCTCTCTCGTCCCGTTTTCCAGGTACCGATACCTGGGTATGTCGCATCAGGACCCATGCGACTTGCGCATGTCTACGCCGTCCCTGCGTGTTTCTTCGTATTTTCTTTTCAAAGTACGAAGTCACTCTCTTAAACCCCGACACTTTATTTCTCGTTGCCTTCTGGGCCTTCGTATCCGCCTGCCGATGCTTAGAAAGTGCTGACTGAATCTTAGCACCTTGCTTGTTGTTAGCCGTAGGATCTTGTACGGGCTTTTGGAATGTGATGATTGATACATCCCCTGTCTATCACCAAGAGCTTAGCGAAGCCAGAAGGTTATCAAGTACCTACTAGTAGTAGGTAGTTAGGATAGCCGCAAAGGTCAGCTTTTTTGACATGATAGGATAACAAATACGGTCAGGTACCGTTTTTTTTTTTAATCCCTATGCAGTCTTCCTGGTTCCTTCTTACAATTTTTGTGTCGCAGAGGCATTGTTTACACCCTGAACTTCTATCAGGAACATGGCGTGCATGGGTAGGGTTATTTCCGAACCAAGTTTTCGTCTCCTCCTAACGTCGATCCAACCTCGACATGGAAATGAGCGTCATGATTACACGAGCAGTTCAGGACAACCATTACTGTGCTCCGTACCGAATTGGAGCTCTATGTCGATCAATTGCATTTCAGGATTTCTTTCAATCACACAGGCAGACAGGTCAGGCCGGTTCAGCTTGGCCTTCATGAGAGTTGAAGTTACATATTCGACGTCACACAATCAAGTTGTCATACATCACCGTGGCATGGTCGGCAAGTTTGTCCAGTCTATCGCGGAACATGCCTTGGTACGTATACTGTACTTTAGCACTCCCGCAGCACGACCGTTGCAACGTGGAGCTTGGGCCTGACGAACGTTGCGAATCAGGGACCAGAGGGTTCTTTTTAACTTCACCCGAGCTTCAAATTGGCCAATGAATTTACAGCTGGGTCAGTGATACAATCGTGTGGCATCTCTACTGTACATCCTAACGGCTGAGAAACCACAAGATCCCAGAGAGATCATCTTTCAAGCTTGCGACATCCCAACAGTCCCATCTTGCAATGTCAACGACACTCAGTCATGCAGCAGAGGATGGATCCTTGTCTAACAGTGGTGAATCTTAGCGCTCCCGGCGCCCGCCACGGAAACAAAGGGCGGCCCATCCCTCCTTAACCTCAGCAGGTTACTCGGGGTTTCCTTGTCCAAGAAAGTTTTCCGCAAGGCACCATGCATGACTTGACATGCATGAAGAGGATTTCTGAAGGCTTCTTTTTCTCTTCATCGCCAATAGCCGTGGGATGTTTGTGTCGCACAACAAGATATATGTCGCTTCCCGTTGTATTCAATAGGTTTCTGGCCAACTTTCGAGCCAATGACTATTCGCGGTCAATACCAGCGAGTCAATCAGTTCTTGAATCAGTAAATGGGTTCAATCCCTTCGGCAGAAGCGAAGATTAGGTTTGCTCCTTTGTCAGAGTCGATCGGGGCAAATTTGTCCCAGCGTTTTGATGCCCCTGAGCCCTTGTTTCATTGGGGGGTATTGGTTCTGGGGACTAGGCTTTGAGCCAATCGATCTCATGTTTCAATGGTGTAGCTTTTGCTTTTTTACTCAGACTTCGGGCTCTCCTACCCCCCTGGACACAAGCAGACAGGCTAGAGTAAGAGGATTGTGGTTTCGTTTCAGGGGCGCCAGGGCTGGCGTACCGCCACGTGGATGAGATACTGTACGCAGAAGTTGTGGTTGGAGCTGGCAACGTGGGACGAAGAGGTCTGAGAAACTGGCTTACAAACAAGTTTCCTTGGAAGAGTTTTGGCGAATGGCCAACAGCCCAAGTTGGGTTTCTTTCCCTGAGTCGCTGTAGAAGCTAGCATCAGCTATACTGAGCGACTATTCACTGCGTGCCGCAGAGACTAGATGTCACGACAATTTGCTTCACTGTGCTTGCATCTGCTGCATTATCAAGCCACTCGAGTTGAGTGATCCATTCACAGGTTGCAAATGCAAAGAGATGAGTTGACGGCTGCAAGTGAGACGAACAAGTGCAGAGCATCAAGGATCGCCAGTCGATTCTCGCCAATGATATGCTAGTGACCATCTGGACTATATTTAGCGACTCGAGCGAACGCCACTGATAGCAGTTATGTGGAACATGTCAGTGCCTCTTCCTGCAGCATTTTGGGCTTTGACAGTGTTATTTCGAGATCAGATGATGGATCGAAGCTCAGAGCTATCATTCATAGCACCAGAGACTCAAGATGGCGCCCTTAAAGTACCTAACCCTGAGTTGTCCCGATGATCAAATATCGATCGAGATCAGTCGCAAGATTCAGAGATCAAACTCTCCCATAATTAGGGACGAAATTAAACATGACCAATATTAGATACATCGTTTATCAAAGACACCTATCGTATTTGTCTGAAGCCACTGTTTAAGATCTGCACAAATCTCCATTTACTGTAACGATAATACTGACACGACTAAGAATTGGGCTGCGATATGCCGTCACGTGATGACGCTTCTATGTTTCCACGGCAACACGGATATGGTGTTTATCCTTTCAGTGATCGCGACAAACTAATTAATTAAGCCAAAAGCGCAGCCAAAGAAGAGTATACGATTTTGACCAGATAAAACACAATCGCGACCATGGCGTACAATCCGAGAATGAGCATTATTCCAACCTCGCAGCAGCAATCGCGGACTCGAAAAAAGGAGGAAGAGGCAGATGCTTTTATGCGTCTGCCTGACCGCGAAATCGTTGGCTGCATCACCGACATCGGCATCAACTTCACCGTGGCAGATCTTCAAAAGCCGAATGCAGCACATGTTCAGCAAATCTTTGAGTGGTTCGCCGAACTCCTTCTCAATGCGACGCGTGAGACTGTTGAGCCGGCCATGCGAGCTGCCGCCGAGGATATTGTTGGAGAATACTCGGATGTCATCCCTCCGGACACTCGCAATCTGATGGGCTTCTATGTGTCGCTGCGCAGGCTGTTGTTTGAGTGCGGCATCACCGATTTTAGCTTCAACGACTTGTATAAGCCGACATATGATCGCCTCGTCAAGATTTTCAGTTACCTAATCAACTTTGTTCGGTTCCGCGAGTCACAAACAGCTGTTATCGACCAGTACTATAACAAGGCAGAGTCGACAAAGACACGCATTGAGACGCTTTATGCCGAAAACCAGGAGAACGAGGGTCGTCTGGAGGATATGAAACACAACCGCAAAGCAATGGAGGCGCAAGTCCGAGAAAAGACAATGAGGAACGAGGAGCTCAAGAAGAGACTACTAGAGCTTCGACGCAACCAGGAAAGGGTTGCTGCACGACTCGAAGAGGCCAAGCAAAAGAAGGGCGAGCTCACTGCAGTGTTGGAACAAAAGACCCACGAAAAGGTTACCTTGAAACAGGAAAGCACAAAGCTGCGACCTTATGTGCTCCAGAGCGCCTCGGATCTTCAGGAGAACTTGGCCGAGCTACGTGAAATTCTCAACAACGATAAATCACACATCGACGCATTGGACCGAAGAGCAAGAGCCCTACAGACCTCGACGGATTCATTTTCGGTCGTCTCGACAGATGTTGCGTCATGCATAAAGATCCTCGATGAGATCGCTGCAGAGCTGGGCAAGGAAGAGGAAGAATTAGCACGCAATGCAAAGCAGCGCGATGCCCTCTCAGAGCGCGGTAACAACGCGCGTGAAGTCGAGCGCACCGAGACTATGCTGAAACGTCAGTTGAACAAGTGGACAGAGAGGACAGAGAAACTCCGTGAGCAGAGCAACCAGAAGGCGAGGGAGGCGAAGGAGAAGATGCACGAGCTCCGGGCAGTGCACAAACAGCTCACTGAGGAGCAGACTGAGAAGGGCAAGGAGATGGAAGTTCGACGTGTCAGAATCGAGCAGACTGAGAAAAAGGTAAGCCATCCCGCGGCGTTATGTATGAGTGGCAAATTGCTAACATGTGCACAGATGCTTGACTTGAAGGAGAATATTGAGAATGAGGTTCATAGTGCGCATGAAGAGTACCGCAAGATGGAGGCACACATCAAGCTGTACATTGCTGAGATGGAGCAGGCTATTGCTTAAGCCCCTGTCTCGTGGTGGTTTCTGTACTTTTTTCATGCTTTATGTCATGGGTGGCGGCAATATTTGGGATACCTTAGATACCATGGGTTGGCGTTGAAGGCTGTAATGATGATATGTTAATGCTGACGCCTAGTATGTCTGTTTTAATCATGGTATTGAAGACCTGATATTCATTGACTATTTCTCTTATTGTCCGAGTGTATTGTGCACTTGGTAATAGGGAAAACTCGTCCAATCTTGTGATGGGAGAACACCAACCAATTCAGCCTTCTTAATCACGAGTATCGAATTCAAACCATCGACTCAAGACTTGCTTAACACTGACAGTCCGTCCACTCCATGATCCATCGTCTCTTCTCGATGTGCCATTCAACAGAGGTATCATCTCTCCCCCAAGGTGATCCAGTGTATCGTGTCCTCCTATCCCTTTTGGTTCAATGATGGCAGCTCTAAATTCGTTTCGTGAGGCAGCATCAACTAGGAGAGCGGCTGAGTTGCCGATACCTTGCGCAGACCATTCACTTGCGTCCCTGTGAAGAGCCAAAAGACTGTAGACCAGAAGCAGTGGTGGTCGAGAAGTAGGCGTATAGTGTGGTGGTGCTGGTATGGGTGAATCCTTTGGTGCAAAGACGGAGAGAAAGGCGCGTAGATGTGTGACGGTTGGTGCAAATAGAAATCTAATGTGACGGGATATGGCTATTTGATACAGAGGTGCTTTTAGGAGATGATGAGAAGGTTGTGTTTTCGAGTTTTCTGAGTCTTCGAGTTGAAGATGTTCCTCCTGAAGAGTGAGATGGTGTGTTATTTCCTCAATGAGTGAGCTCTGGAACTCTTCCCTTGACGAACCGATTATTATTGTCGAAGGATATCTATGGTACGATATGATATACGATAGAAGCTCGGAAGGAGTTTGTGGCGAGACGACGATGGGTTGAGAGGATTCCATAGTGTGATGTTGCCATTGAGTTTATCCAGGGTAGCTCATATCAAGTTTAAGCAAAGAGAGTTCAGTTGAGCTTCGAGTTTGATATCGAATGTTTAAACCCTAATGACATATTTTGCGGAGCGACTGTCATAATGGCATTTTAGGAAACTCAAACGCTGTTTTTAGTCTTTAGGTTAATATATTGATATAAAGTTGAAGTTGTAATGTCTAAGGGCAGGCAGTTGAGCTCCCCACCAGTTGTCACGCCCCCCTCCACCTCCACAGCCCGAAGCAACCATCTCTCAACGTCATCTCAAACACCTACACTAAACCCCCCTTCAAAAGCTCTCCCTCCTCTCAACGCGGCGTAAGCTCGAAAAGCTCACTCGCGCAATGGAGTCAATAGCGAGGATCTCGAGTCTCATGGAGACCGGTACGTCTCTCTATTGACCGCTTCATCTGTCGTTAAATTGACTGATCATCCAGCGAGGGAGCTCACCCTCGATGCTGCCCAGGCGACGCGCGGTGCGCGCACGAGTTCAAGACCTTTGGATCGAAACCAGATGAGGAAGTTATTGGATAGTAGGAACGAGCGCGAGGTTCTCGAGGGTCTACGGCGAGTTATAGCGGTGCGTGGTGTTGTTCTCTTTACTGTGTATCTCGGTGCTAATAGTGATGAGGCAGATGATGTACCGAAACCACAAGACTCTGCCGTTCTTCTCTTCTGTCGTCAAGAATGTCGCCTCGCCGAATATCGAGATCAAGAAGCTTGTCTACATATACCTCATCCACCATGCCGAACAGGAGCCCGATCTCGCGCTCCTCTCCATCAACACTATTCAGAAATCCTTATCCGATCAGAACCCCCAAGTCCGAGCTCTCGCCCTCAAGACCATGTCCGGAATTCGAGTCCCCGTCATCAGCCAGATTGTATCTCTCGCTATCAAGAAGGGTGTCGCCGACATGAGCCCCTACGTGCGGAAAGCAGCTGCCCTCGCGATTCCGAAATGCCATCGATTAGACCCGAGTCAAGCGCCGCAGTTGATCGACTACTTATCGACTTTGCTGGGTGATAAGCAATACTATGTTGCTGGAGCTGCCGTCTCGGCCTTCCTCGAGATTTGCCCCGACCGAATTGACCTTATTCATAAGCATTATCGCACACTGATCAAGCAAGTGGTAGATATGGACGAATGGAGTCAACTGGCTACACTACGACTGATGATGTATTATGCGCGAAAGTGTTTCCCTCGAAGGACAGAGTCGTCAGACGAATCCCACGAAAATTCCCAGTATCAGCAAGTGGACGACTTCTACGGTGAATCGCGACAAGGTAGTCGAAGTCAGGGATCTTCAGTGCTTGACCCGGATCTGGCATTGCTGCTAAATGGCATCAGACCTTTGCTGCAGAGTAGGAATGCTGGTGTTGTCGTCGCTGTCACTCGGTGCTATGTCGACATCGGAACACCCGAGTACGTGAAGCAGGCTATTGGCCCCTTGATCGCCTTGCTTCGTGGAGCTCAGGATATTCAGGAGACTGCTCTCTTCAATATCGTCTCCGTGTGTCTCCTTCGACCAACCGATTTCGTCAAATATGCCAGCCATTTCCTGGTTCGAGCCACTGATACGGCCCCTGTATGGGAGTTGAAGTTGGAAATATTGACAATCATCTTCCCCCACAGCCCACCACACGTTAAAAGCCTTATTCTCAAGGAGCTCGAGCACTTCTCGCAAGGAACCAACAAGGCATTGGTTCGAGAGGCGGTGCGTGCTATTGGCCGCTGCGCCCAGACTGATACCTCTGCAGCTCCTCGATGCTTGAAGCTACTCCTGGGTCAAATTACTAGCTTGGACGGCACCCTCGCTGCCGAGTCACTGACAGTCATTCGTCACCTGATACAGCAGGACGCTCAGGGACATGTTGGCACGGTTGTTCGCCTAGCAAAGAATCTCGACTCTGCAACTGATCCCCAGGCTCGTGCTACAATTATCTGGCTTGTGGGTGAATTCTCAGGTCTAAATGGAGAGGACAACATTGCGCCAGATGTTCTTCGCATCTTGCTCAAGGAGTTTTCTAATGAATCACCAGTTGCTAAGCAACAGATCCTGCTCCTGGCGGCCAAGGTTTACCTCCACCACCTCAACCGTAAGAGTGAAGCTGAAAAGGAGAGGGACGCTGAGGAGGACCCGCCTATGGATACAGAGACTCATCCTATTGTGAGGTTATGGGAATACGTCCTGCTACTTGTGAGATATGATACATCGTTTGATCTCCGCGATCGCGCGAGAATGTATCGGTCACTTCTTGCAGTTCCCCAGCTGGCGACATTGATGCTCCTTGCTGAGAAACCCGCACCACATGCCCCGAGTCCATCAGAATCTCGAAAGGGATTCCTCCTGGGTTCTTCCACATTGGTGCTTGCAGGTGGCGGTGGTATCCATGGTCTTCGGGGCTATGAACCCTTACCTGACTGGGTCGAGGAAGGAAAACAACCTGATCGCCGACTTCGAGAACCCGAGGGCAGTCAAAGTTCCAGGTACGATGTTGAAAGAAGTGCACTACCTGCCAGTGAGAGACTCGACGAGGCTGCCAAGACATCCATGCCTAGCAAGTCGAATGGCACAGGGGCAGGCACGGGTGAAGCAGTGGGTGCTAAGACTTTGGATGACTGGCTTGCAGAAGAAGAGCAAGAAAGTGAGGAGACGGAAGAAGAGACAGAGGAGGAATCATCGGAGGAAGAAGAAGACGATGAGGAAGAGGATGATGACGAGGAAGAAGAGACGGATAGCGATGACGATGGAGAAGCCGATAGACTGGTCAAACCCTAATATCGATAGAAAGCATTATCAAGACACGCTCAACTTGGACTCATCCGAGTCTACAAGAACTGATCTAATATGGTCCCAATACCTCGCGCCCTAGTTCGAAACAAGACCCAAACAACAGATACCCCTTCCTATATCCAATCCTAATATATCCCACATGCCTCTAAGCAGTCTCGGAGTTTTCGACTTTTCGTTCCTCGCTGGAAGACTCAGCAGGTGTCTCAGCCCCAGTCTTTTTGGTGCGTTGCATAGTGACAGCCATCTGAGGGAAGAAAACTCCAGGATGGAAGGCCGTCAATAGGAAGCCAGTAATGAGAACAAGGGAGCTATCAAGAACGAGGAAGCTAGGCTCATCCTGCATGATATGGTTACCCCAACCACCGGCCATTTCAGCAATTCTATGACCTCTCGCGTCAGCTGATGTAAGAAGATAGGACAAAGAAGGATTTTGCACTAACCGGTAAATGCAACGAGTGAGAATGGCAAAATAAGCGCCCGAAACAGCAAAGCCAAACATGCGGAACTTCTTGTCCTGCCAGACACGTAGCGACTCAGGGGCAGCCTCTGAACTGTGGAGGTACTTCTTCACGCGCAGGTAGTAGTCAGTTCCCATGGCCCCAAAGGCGAGGAGCACGATGACTTGGAGGACGACACCAGCGATGATGGTTCTGTTGCCGTTCCTGGCGAGCTCGGGCTGGTTGCGCTTTGCTGCTGCTGCGACACCACCGCCGATGGCTTGGATGATGAGACATGAGAGATCGGCGGGGAGGAAGATGCGTGGATACCATCGAGGATGAATTCGTGAGAGATCTGGGTTGAGGGCGAGGGCGACGTGCTTGAGGGTGAGGTAGATGGCGGCGCAGATGAAGGTCGGGGCGATGATGATGCAGCAGATTTGAGTCTGGAAGGCTGATGAGTTCCAAGGGTTAGGGTCCATCTGAATACGGCCGATGTATCCTGAACTTGTTAGCATTTCGTCTTTCTCTCCTTCTCTTTCTTTGAATGAGTTCCTGTCGTACCGATAGTCTCTAGCAATAAACCAGCTCCCAGAGTCGCAGCATATGTCCATGTCTTCTTCCAAACACCCAATCCTACAGATGATAGGAATATAATGGCAAAACAGATCGTAAAGAAGTAACTGGATCCTTTGTTGGGAACATAACCTAGGACAGTTGCGCTGACGGGGCAGAGGGCGGTGATATCGGTGCAGTCGTCGAAACTCGCCGGTCGACGAGCGTATAATTCGAATTCGTACATTTTTAAGCTATCTCCGTGCAGTACTCGATATGTAAAGGTGAAGAGATGCCAGGTAAATGAAGAGAGAGCAGTTATTGCCAGAGGAATTCGCCTCTTGGTCTGTGTATGATGATGACTTATGGATTCGTTTCAAACGTCCGACCTGCTTGTATGAAAGAATCCTTGTTTCATGAAGGAAGAAACAAAAGGGAATACGAAAAGAGAAGAAGAAGAAGAATGGTAAAGAAAGAGAGGAAGAAAAGAGCGAACAAGGTGTAAAGATAGGCCGAATATGATTACGGTACGCGCATACAAGATCCATCGTTGCTGACTCGATCCATTCATTTTCCAATTCCTACGGGTTTTACGGGACCAACACCCGGACTTCGGGGCATCGACCATACCTGAGAGCACTGAAGACACAGAGAGAAAGTGGTTAATCCATAGGTTAAATTCGAGTGACTAGCTCATTAACAGTTGGTGATGCGAGTGCCAAGGCCCGGTTACGTCTATTCCCGGGTGCAGATCCGCTTATTTCAACGTTGGAAATGCTTGTTTAGCTCGCTTTTCTCGCTTTTCTCGCGTTGGGCTTCGGGTTCTGCTGCTCGCTTACAGGGCATTTCCCCTTCTGGAACGTATCCGTGTTGTGTTTATGGAGGTGTATTACACTTGGCGGCCGACCCTTTTTTGCTTCTGCACACAAAGAGAGATAAGATCTGTAGCGTCGGGTTGAATCTGATCCGGTGTCTTTTTTTTAGTTGCGTTAGGACTTCGGATCGTTTTATGCTACCGATCCGATTTCCAAGGCGTAATTAATGTTTCATGATGAGATCCAGCTAAATCTATCTGATGATACCTTACAAGCTTTATCTCCATTGTAACACTGCCTTTTAACTAGCGACTATCACATGTCATAGATTTATTATTCTTTCTTGGTCTATTCTTTTGTTCAAGAGCACGGATGAGTTGACAACACCAACTTGACTTATACGAGCCATGCGTCATCACCCCTTTCTTCTAAACTCACTCACTCTTTCATGACTGCTCCTCCTTACCGCCCAAATATCGGTACACAACAGAAAAATCCCGTCCCTTGCACTGTTCCTCCTTTTCAGCAGCTTCATAAACTGCAAAAGCCGTCTTTGCCAGCTCCATTCTGGCACCAGCCTCATCAGCAGCCACCATAGCCAGTCTGAGATCCTTCTTCATCAGAGATATGCCGAACCCTCCTTTGTAATCTCTGTTGGCTGGTGCTGTCTCTACAACGCCGGCAACAGGGTTGTTGACCTCACTGGGCCAGCATCGTCCTGTGCTGACATTGATTACACCTGCGAGTTTCTTAGGATCCAGACCCCATTGAATACCCAGGTTCATGGCCTCTGCGGTAGCGATATTGTTCAGGGCTAGGAGGTAGTTGTTGGCCAACTTGGCCGATAGACCTGCGCCTTGGTCACCACAGTGAAGGACTTTCTTTCCCATGAGGAGAAGGACGGGCTCGAGACGAGGAATGAGATCGGGTGAAGCACCGAGCATAAAGGTGAGTGTTCCAGCAGTTGCGCCTACAACACCTCCAGACATGGGCGCGTCAACGAATGTGCCTTGTCCAGCAGAAGATACAGTCTTGGCGACTTGGCGTGATGTTGAAGGGTCAATGGTTGAGCAATCGATGAACACACGCTCCTTTTTGGGGAGAGATGAAGTGACGATGGTATCATAAACGCCCTTGACGTGCTGAGGCTCTGGGAGTACAGTGATGATTGTGTCCTGGATGTGTCAGCGAGACAGCTATAGACACGATGAGTGGGGTTACCTACAGCATCTTTAGAGGCATCGAATGCGCTGGCTGCCAGTTCAATCTGAGCTCCCGTCGAAGCAGCCTTCATCTCTGTTTCTAGACCCTTCATTGATTCAGGGTTGATATCAAAGATGGACACCTTGTCTGACGGTTTCAACTTTGACTGGAGGTTCTTTGCCATTTGATAACCCTAGTCTCTATGTAAGTATTTGATAGCCATTCTCTGAAAGGAAATGTGTACCATTTGTCCTAGACCGATGAAGCCGTAATTGTCTAGTCGTCGTGCCGAGCTGGCGAAACCTCGACGAAGCATCAAGCTTCCAAGCCGCGCTGAAGGTCTCATGCTCATGATAGCTAAGTATAAGACAGTGGATAGTTCAAGTTTACTTCACAAGATCACAACCAATGTCTGACTTGGAACGAATGTTTATAAGATTAAATAAGAAGCTGAACAAGATATAAGAAATAAATCACTACAACAAACAGAAAGTCTTGGACCTCACTCAAGGTTGGCGTGTGGGGGAATGGTTACCCGAATCACAGCCGGCCATTGCCGTACTTAGCCAGACCTACCGAGTTTATCTACGGGGGAGTCTCTCCCTACGACACAACACGATGACCGAGTTGGAGATGGTTAAAAAAAAAGGCGGAGGGACGATGCGGGGAAGCCTGAGTAGGCAGCCACCTGAGCTGTGGGGGATGTTCAGGGAGTAAACACACTATAAAACCTGGGGGGCAAACTCACAATAAGTTTCTTATAACTCGAGGGTTCAGTCTTTCATATTTAGTTTACTTAGACTCGATTTATCATATTAATTTTCGTTTTATTTTACTTCAACGTCTTCATACATAATCCCATAGAGTCGACACAGTCAGCTCTACACTCCTCTCTCATATGGACGTCCCTCGTCGTGCCCATCTCCATCTCTGTCGTTCCGAAATCTCCATTTAAGCAAACAGAACCAATCAAGCAAAAGACCCAGTTTCTACCTACTCATATAGTATCGGTGTCTCCCAGGTCAAAGGGGTATGTGCAAGGGGGAAATAAGTTTTTGGTAATAAAAGTTGATAAAAAAAAAGGGGAAAGGTCAAGGTAAGGTATGGTATAGTGATGTGGTATAGTAATAGTAGCAGTAAAGACATCGAAAGGGCGCTGTCTCAACAAGATTGCCACCCTCGACATCTCATTGCGGCAACAGGGTGAGTGAGTGCTGGGTAGTGATTCCGTTAAAAACGAGACACAACGACAGAAAATGAAGAAACAACCAAAAAATACAATAGCCGCGCCGATCCAATCCAGTCCGCCCGTCCCATATCTCAGCCATGGTCGTGGTGGGATTATTCAGATCCCTACTAACAAGACCTAGTTTAATTTCCGAAGACATGACATACAATTCATTGCCTAGATAAAGTTCATAAGCCAAGGAACAATCGCGCTGTCGGATGTTAGCATGAATCCTTCACTGTTGGGCCATAGCTCTTTTTACTCACCCAACTGCAACCGTGGCACCCAGGCCAAGTAACGCCCGGTTCTTCACCTTCTCTTTCCTTAATTCCGTCTCAGTCTTGACCTTCTTCGATCTAGGCTGCTCCCCTGGTGTCTTTTCTGTCTCTTCGCCGTCCTTGTCACTAACGGAGATATCTGCAGCCTTTCGCTTGCTCTTCTTGGCAGAACCTGGGGCCTCATTGGCCTCGTCTTGTTCCTCATCAGCCTTGGTTTCGGTCTCCTTGGTCTTCTGGACCATTTCCTTGGCTGCTTCCATCATTTGGGCAATCTCCTCGGCAGTTGGAGGCTCGCCGGCTGTGGGCAGAGGAAGCTCAACTTCGGTGATTGTGCGCTTAGTTTCGACACCGTCCTCATCCTTGACGATGTCCTCCTCAACGTGGACCTTGACCTTGGGGTCCTCTTCTCTGGGCTCTAGAACGATAGCTGGCTCAAACTCGGTCGATTGCAGAACAATATCCTCTCGCTTGGTCTCCTCGATCTTGGCCTCGGTCTCAGCCACACCATTTACGAGATCGGCCTTCTCAGTGATGGTCTCGACAGTCTCGGCCTTGGCGCGGGTGCTTCGCTTTCGAGGCGAGGCAGGGGCGCGCCTGGTGCTCTTCGTGGGACTAGCAGAACGACGAGATCGAGTGCTTCGGGGAATAGTCGAGGGGGTGGGGGGTGCCAGCACAGGTTGCGACGCCTTGACAGGATCAAACCTGGGAGGGGCGGTGATGCTCTTCTTGGGCGAGGACGAGTCTGGAGTTGTGGACACGGTAATCTTGGCGGGATCGAGGAGAGCGCGAATCCAAGGACCAATCTTATACTCCTCAGCGAGGAAGAGAGCCTGCTCCGGGGGGATCCAGATGTTGCCAGCAGTCTCTTCGGGGCTCGTAGTGTGAAGAGACTTGATGTACCTGCGCTCTGCCTCCTCGTCGGATGCCTCAGCGTAAGGGAAGCTCGCCTTGAACATGCCGGTTGCGGAGATGTAACCGTCAAAGCTGCGTCGCATCAAGAAGTAGCTGCTAGGGCTCGACTTGAAGATGCCCGAGACAATACCCTTGGGAAGGGGGGCCCGGAGATGCGCATAATCGAAAACGCCAAGAGCCGCCTGTTCAGTCTCACCAGTGCCGGCCATCTTAGGTGTCAGCTTAGTCTGTCCGAGACGTCTACGCGCGACCAAATCCGTGTCTGGAAACAATTGTAAGCTTGCGATCTCGCGACATTGAAAAATAGCTTGGGGTTGTTTACAGTCCGGGACATCCTCTATCATGAGAGGATTGTGCTTGGAGGGCAGTGTGCGCTCTTGATGAGATGCCATTTTGTATGATGCTTAGGCGCGGCGCGACCGATTTGGAGTACCTCTAGATCGACAAATCGAAGCGTAATCGCGACGGGCGACAGTGTGTGCACTCGTATACCGGCGCGCAAATGATGATAAATTAGATAGAAGAGCCTGCGGAAGAATAAAAAGTCGCGTCAGTGATCGATTGCGATGAAAGGCGGTCGTCTTCAGGCGCGGGCTCGACTTCGGCGGGAACGGGCCGTAGTCGATTTGACTCTGGACGTACCGTGTCAATGCAGCAGGGCTTAATTCATTCAGCAGAAGAAAGTAGCCTTGAAGAACGGCAATGGCGCTTCAGGCAGTAAAATTGATAAGAGGTAGGCAACTCTGACGGTGCCTACCTATGCCGTAGAGATAAGGGGAGAGAAGACAAGCAAGATGAAGTAGATGAGGGTGGTAAAAAAGGATCGCGACAAACTCGACGAGCAAGACGAGGGAAGAGCTGAGACGAGACGGGAAACCAGTCGCGCAAATTAGATGCTCGATAGCGTCGAGGGTTTAACAGACGGGCCTGTTGGACTAAAAGGAGATTAGCGTCATGTCAGAAAGTGGAGAGATGCGAGATAGATTGGTACTGAAATTTGGGCGGAGAAGCTGTGCAAATTGGAGGTTGCATGTTAATATTTGATCAAATTACCCCCATTTTACCGTGCACCTGACTTAGCGCTATTACCCGATGAGTTCCCCCTGCCAGCGAAGCAATAGTACGTACCGACGAAATACCCTTCTTCACGTCCCTCTTTTTCTATACTGGCAGATCTAGTCGCCGATGTTCGTTTAATTTGATTATTTCTTTATTTGTTGAGCCAAGTAACGGCGCCGCAAGCTACATTATTTGGTCTAGCTCATCGGTCGCGTATCATCGCTTCTGCTGTATCCGTACAGCCCATGATGTCGTCTTCGACTTCTGCTACATACTGTTACTAGCCAGGAGTGCACGTGGGGAAACTCTGTTCTAGAGTCAGCCAGCAATTCTTCTGCCGCCCCTAGCAACCGGCCCAACAGGTCCAGCGCCAACCAAAGTCAGTCGTCGATCTTCAGGGTGAACCACACCCCCAACAAGCCCCTAGGGTCCCCCTGGACCTCGCTGTGCCCGGCGCGCGCGAACAGGCGATTGTTTTTTTTTTTCCAGAACGCGGGGAAGTGCGCATGGGTTCGGTTTGTGGTTTTCAGATTTGCGATTGCGGTTGCGGCGCCATGAGGCGGGATTCAGATGGAAGCGAAACAAGCAGGACACACGACATGCATGGGGCTGAATCAGCTAACCTGGTGAGGTCACTGAAGAAGAGACTGTCTAGGTAATGGATGGGTGCGACCTCTTTAGTCTCACTCGTTTCTGCTGGGTTCGGTGATAGCTGGGCTGCTAACACCTGTGACCCTGACGAATGGCGACGCACCATGTCACTTATCGCGCGTCAAGCACGGCAATGCTGTGCTCTGTGTGCCAGTATTTTTCTCGGCTGATCGCCCAGATCTGACAGCTCAAACAGACCTCAGTGTTCGATAGAGTTTGCGAGTTGACTGGGAATAAGGGAATCATCCAAAAGCAATTCAAGCTAATCTATGGCTCAGCTCAGGTAACTCCTGTCAATGCCCTGCTTCAGAGTCAACCCCAGGTTTGGCTTGCTCATATGCACTGACAGACGAGATTTACATGGAGTGCCCTGTGAGACTGGCTATAACTGGGTTACGTTATTATCTATTGCTGCTCGTGTCTCGAATCTGTCGACATGCATGACAGCAACGCGGAGGTCTGTGGATTCTGTGCCCATAACCGACTGGTCCACGCGTTCAGAGTTGGGTGATTTGCAGGTTCTAAATCACCTTATTATCTTGACTCCGAGTCAGTTGTGACCAATCTACCCTAGAGGAAGCTCAGATCATATCGGTGCCATAATCTGGTCATAAAGAGCTTCGTGAGTCGAAATGGCGATATTTAAAAATCCTTATCATTGTAACAGAGACGGGAGAATGATTATGGTATACATTTGTCACCCAGTGTCAAGACGAAATCTGTACTTCTTCATCCGATGAGCATCCCACGTCAGGTTTTGAAAACCTTGCCCATGAAATCAAGTAACTAACACGAAGCACTAAAACTTGCAGTCGAAAGTTCCATGTACTAACAGATTCAAGGGTTTGTTCAAAGGCCGCGTCAACAAGAGACATACTTGCTATTGGGAGGGAGGGTGGTGGTCTAACAGAATACAAGCCTCATCCATCCATAAACCAAATCGCGATGCCCTCGATCGATTTTGATCTGATATGATCCACGAACCGAGGCCCAGTCATCACCGCCTATTTCTCAAGCTACGAGAGCAATTGAAACAGTAACGTAAAGTTCTCATCTTATCTAACGTGCCATTATTCACTTTCTCAAACGTTGCTGTTTAAAACTCCAGACACTCGGAGCCACGGCCGCCATGAACCATCACAAAATAAGCCTCATCTTCGGGTCCAGTCTCACATTGAACCCCTGAACGAAGCATTTCTCCATAAGAATCGGCAACGTCCATTGGCGTTGTTCTCCGTATTTTTGACCTGAGATCGATGATACACCAATCAGAGACGCCTATCAAGTGACCGCCCTCCCCTAGCCTAGCCCAAACCCAGCCCAGCTCTTGCAACACCGCCTGCGGGAACGGGAAGCCCCTCTATCGTCACCGCCATAAGCCCCTCCAAAGCCCGCCCTGACCCAAAGGACCAAGCCCAAGCCCAAGCAAGCCCGGGACAAAGCTCACCTCAACCTTGGCTGGGATTAACGAGTAAGCTTCCTTCTTTTTCCTCTTCCCTTCCTCTCCTCTTCTTTCCTTTCTCTTACCTCCAACTCTCTTACCTAACCTAATATCTGCTTAGGTATCGACTCGTCGCTATAGCATCCTCCGTTTCTTCAACACCCCGCCTCTTGCACATCAGCTTCGCCCCGCTCACCCACCATGGCTTCTCACGACGACGATACTATGCCCGAGGAGACTCAGGGCTACAAGCTCTCCCAGCCTAAGCAGAGTCTGGCCGAGTACCAGCAGATGGGTAGGTACACTCTCTTCCCTGGACGACATGGACAGTAGGCGCGTTAGTGAAGCTCTGCGGTATGCACAACCCATGGCCCCTGAGCATGTGGCACCGTCTCGCAGCATGGTACCGACATGGCATGATCTTGAAATACTGCCCTGTTCTCTGCTGTGTGATGTGGTCGAAGCTATGATGTAGCTGCAATTAATGCTATAGGACAATTCTACCGCTTGTATTTGAGCCAACATCTAGAATTGACTGTCTCCGCCCTGCCCCCTTACCGCACCAGCCACTGCAATTGCTCTTTGATCTCAAAAGCTAACATAACTTTCCTTCAGATGCCGGCGATGAGTCTCTTCAGCGATACAAGGAGTCCCTCGGTCTCGGCGGTGGTACTGACATCTCCGACCCCAACGACCCCCGAGTCTGCATCATTCTCTCCCTGACCATGGACTCTCCCGGCCGCCCTCCCGTCACCATCGATCTCTCTACCCCCGGAAGCGAGACCACCCTCAAGGACAAGCCTTTCAACATCAAGGAGGGTGCAAAGTTCACCATGAGCGCCAAGTTCAAGGTCCAGCACGAGATTCTCAGCGGTCTTCACTACGTCCAGGTCGTCAAGCGAAAGGGTATCCGAGTCTCCAAAGACTCTGAGATGATTGGCAGCTATGCTCCCAACACTGATAAGCAGCCCACCTACGTCAAGAAGTGTAAGTTTCACGTTTAAAGTTCGGTCAAGATTCAGCTACTGATTCGCCCCAGTCCAAGAGGAGGAGGCACCTAGCGGCATGCTTGCTCGTGGTCACTACAACGCCATCTCTAGCTTCGTGGACGACGATAAGAAGAAGCATCTCGAGTTTGAGTGGAGTTTCGACATCGCCAAGGACTGGTAGACACCAACACCTTGATAGCGCGACTCAACGACATAACTCAAAAATACATATCACACACGTCATGAGATAATGAGATACCTGAACATTGGAGAAGAATTTTCACACAAAAAAACTCACATAAAGCAAAAGAAAACCCCGCTTGGGCCGGAGAAAGGTGGTTGCTCTGTTTCGTATCATCTACTCGTCACCGACGAGACAGTGCTTGAGCTCGGTTTGGAGCTTCAATACTACAGGAGAATAAAAATCCCTATATACATCAAAGTCTATGCTATGCAATGCAGGTCTATTGTCTGTTGCAATGCGTGAATGCTTGCTTTCAAGACATGGTATCATTGATGCGGATATCGTGAAGCCCGAGCTTAAAAGCTCTAGGGCAATGCAAGTGTGTATTCGTGATAAAATTCGTCTATAAGAAGTAGTCTGGCAAGGCATTACCGTCGGCAGACTTTTCGTTTCCGGGTTGAAGGTCCTTGTGGGCATCGTTCTCGGGCGCCGCCGCAAAAACGTTGAAGAAACGCTCGCCCGTGTCACTCACTTCAAGAACACTGGCCATGTTTCCACAGCGGTAGCAGTAGTTGGGCGCACTCCAGACAGTGCTGAGACGATCGTCGTAAAGAACCTGGAAGCCCTCCTGGCAGAGCTGATGGGCGCGGAGGATATGTGACATGTTGTTGACAGCCAGGAATTTCTTAACAACCTGTGCTCCAAAAGTGTACCCCGCGCCGCGGGGCGAAAGGGAGAATTCGTCGCGCTCAGGGTCAGGATCAGACCAGACAAGATCGGCCATGGGGCCTTCATGGGGAATCTCGCGGAAACGATCTATAATTTTGATCTGGTCGATAGAATGGATAGAAGGGGAAAGGCCTGGTTTATCCCGTTAGTTTAGCCACGTTTGCAACCTTAAAGTCTGCCTACCTCCGTGGACGCAAAATATCTGGTCGTTGATCACAACGCTCAGAGTCAAAAAGTCAAACATGTCTGTAAAGTAGTGCCACACATTGGCATTACCATATTTGCGCGAGCACTCTGTATAGAAGCCGTATGACTGCGTCACACCGCGCGACTCATGATTGCCTCGAATTAGATGTACGCGATTAGGGTACCGTAGTTTCAAGCAAACGAGCAGCGATATTGTTTCGACACTGAACATGCCACGATCAACGTAGTCTCCTATCGTACCCCGCCAAGGTCAGCAAATGTTCACATTGTCTATATCCGATTTCGCGGGCGGTTACCAAGGAACAAATAGTTTGTGTCGGGGCAGTAGCCGCCGATGCGAAAAATCTCGATTAGGTCGAAGAACTGGCCGTGGATATCTCCTACGACAGTGATGGGCGCTTTAACATGGACGACGTTGGACTCGCGCATAAGAAGTTCTTTCGTCTTGGCGCAGACTGCTTCGATGACAGACTCGGCTAGCAACTCCTTGTTGTACAAGCGCGAGATGCACTCGTCGAGATCGACGGATGCTGGGGAGGATAGGTCAGACTGGGGAGCCCCTCGATTCGGCGCGGCGCTTACAAGGTAGCCCAGGCATATTGGGATGTGGTGGCCGTTGCGGTAGATGCCGACGTGATGATGTGACTAGTGATCACTGGATGAGTATTATCGTGGGAATCAAAGATCTTAGGTGAACGTCGGTATCATTAAGGGTGATGGTGTCGAGTTCGGCTCCTGGCAAGGATGGTGTCTGGAGGTGAACTTGGTGGTTGTACCAACATGATCGGGATCAAGGTGGTTCAGTTCACATGGGCGCAGGGCGAAGACGTTCGTGATTGACGAGCGTGCGGGCGGTGAAAGGTCGATGGCTCGCTATGCAATGAAACAAGACAAATTGCGTGTAGAACCGTACCCGTGATTACATATACAGTGGGAGGATGGTGATGTTGAAGTGGTGGTGGTATGTGCTTTTTGGGCGGTGGGATGTTTTAGCTGTGCATCAGTAGTGGTGGTGGTGGTGGTGGTTTGCTTAGTCGTTTCCGCTGATGACGGTGCACCGGCGGGAAGAAGGCCCGGTCATCTCCCCACACTTTGACTACTACTAAGATGGAGATACTCGATATTGGGACAATGGGTTTGTGTAGAACCAGCAATGATAATCTCATTGATTATATATCGCAATACTCAGTAATGTACAAGATATGCTTTGCGAGGCTGAGCTGACTGAGGGGTATAGTCAGCAAGATTCGAGGATAGCAGTTTGTAGCGATCATCAACGATCATAGAAGTCCATGGCTATATAAGTGGTAAGAAATATTGTGCTTTGGTAGAAATATGGGTTTCTTGCGAGCTGTTGTATGTATATACTATAACCTACAGTTCTCACAGTAGACATTCTTTTGACAATGGTATGAGAAATGTCTGAGAGCTGGTTACTGTATACAGTGAGCCTAGACAAATATCGCGATGGCAGTTTCATGAAACAATAAGCTTATAATGATCCTGGGCAAGCGAAGCGAATGCAATACTAGTTAGGGTGAATTGCTCATAATGGTTAACTGCCTGCCTATTGAAACGGACACGTCGAAGCCTGGTCGAACAATGGTATATCAACCATAGCGAGACAATAGTACCTATAACAGTGTCACTCCATGATAGGGCTCTTTCCTAATAATGCATGCCAAGGAGGAGCCCTGAATACATCTGTCGTGGCCAGGAATGCCCCAAAGTCTATTTCAGTTTCAACCTTCCTCTACTCAAAAGTGGTCCGTGCGCACGCGACAACACTTTTAGCATCGCCATCCACCAATGGATGACTATCGTCGCCATCAATATCTTGTTAATTGACCTTCAGCTCTAACCCTCAATTTCGACTCCGTCATCAATCAGTCGGACATCGCCAGCCTCTCTAGGTCGCTCGCACCAAATATCTCTGAATGAAGCCCCTCTGACATTTTACCTGAGAAGGTCCAGGGAGGGGGCTTTCGCATTCGCATGTCGCGACCGCGCGCGGGCACTTGCACCAACAAGCTTGGGCTGTAACAGTAACATCCCCAAGCCATATCCTCAGTCTCAGCAACACAGACTCTGCCGCCTCGCTTCGCCTCTCAGTCGCGCCGAGGCCCCTGTTGTGAGACGTATCATTGTGTTACTCAAGCCAGCCTCAGGCCGCTTGATCAAACCTGATTCCTCCTCTTGGGTCGTGTCCGCGCCTGAACTCGTTCGCTTTCTGCTGATCAAGTCACTGTCACTCTTCTCTAGCATCACAAGGATTATATACACCACAGCGGTATTTGGTCTGTGTTTTTCTTGCCGTTGTTTGTTGACAGGATAGTGTCCGGTCAAAGCTATCTTACACAAACTACGCTTTCCTTCATCAGTCATGTCTAATACGGCTCCTGGCCAGTCTCGGCCAGACGACGCCAGGTGCTATAATTGCGGCGATTCTGGCCATTGGACTGTTGCATGCCCAGAACCCACCAGGGAAACTCCTGCGTAAGTATCAAGCTCCCTCACTTTGCCTTTATCGTTTATACTTTCACGTATTAACTCGAGAACAGTGGCCTCGCAGCTTGGAGAAACGCCAACGCTCCTGGACACGGAGGCAACAGAGACCATAATGGTGGTTCCAAAAAGTCTAAAGGTCCTATCATTACCAAATACGCACCTGCGCCTGTACCAGTATCAGCACCAAGCGTGGCTCGGTATGGTCCTCCTCCAGGATATGGGCCTCCTCCACCTGCACACTACCCCGGAGGGCCTCCATCATATCCTCCGCAATACCCTCCTTACGGATCCTCAGCATCTAACTACGCACCACCTGGCTACTCACCTCCAGGGTACTCTAACCCATATCCTCCACCTTCTTATGGTGGTCCTCCCCCAGGTCTTCCGGCACCGCCTCCTAGACCTCCTGGCACATATGCTTCTCCTCCTCCGCCTCCTCCTCAACCTCCAGCGCAACCACCTTCATACCCACCACGCGCGTATGGTCCTCCTCCGCCTCGCCAAGACCACATAGCCTACCCCCCACAGCCTCATTATCCCCATTATCCTCCGCCAGCTTCAGCGCCATATGCTCAGCATCCGCCACCGCCATCATACCCGCCCCCTTATCCCTCTCACAGCGCGCCTCCGTCATATGGGCACCCTCCACCTTCACGACCTCCTATCCCATCACCAGCGCCGCCTCCTGCCTCACGTCCACATCGATCAGCTTCATCCTCTATATCACGCCAGAATTCTGCATCAACATTACCTTTGTCAACATCTTTGCCCCCTAAACCTTCTCTACCCCCAAAACCACCACAGCCCAATCAGCATGGTCAACCTGGTAGGGGACGGCGGGACTTTCCTGACCATTCTCGAGATCATCGTAACAAGCGGAAGAATGACCGACACTCTCGTAACCACGACAATCGACAAAAGAAGAATCAGCCTGATTCTCGGCCGGATCAGAAGCCACAAGACAACAACAACAACAATAACAGACGCCCGAATCTCAAGACGCCCAACAACCCTAGACCTGCGCCGTCCCCAAAACAGGAGGATCAGAAAGGCTCAACAATTGCCGTTGAACCAAAGCCAAGCCCGCCTGCTGTTTCTCCTCAAACTAAAAAGGTTCAAGTTGAAATTCCAAGACCTGATTCATCACAGAGACCGGATACATCACCCGAAAAGGCTGTCGATAATGAATTTGAATGGGACAAGACTGCCATATTCGCAGGGCCAGAGCCACGTCATCCACCAGATGAGGTTGGTAAGCCATTGCCAGCAGAATATAATGATGAGGTGCTTCTTCCTAGAAAATGGGATGCAAAATGCATCGAGTCGGACTATGTTCAAGCTGACAATATCGAGGAATACGTGAAGCCAGTACACGAAACTCCGTATTGGTCAAAGATCGAACACGACCCCGCGTTCGTACGAGACGGCAAGCTTCCTAGCGGACATCCCGTTGCCAGTCTCCCGCCAAGACCACCAAAAGTTGAGGAGATCGCTCGGAGCGAAAGCTCCGAAAGTGGTGAGGTCCATGAACGACTTGCAAAGCGAGGTCACCCAGATGACGATACCTCTGATGAGCGTCCAGTGAAGAGACAGAGATCTCGAAGTTCTTTCGACGCCAGCCGCAGAGGATCACGGGGCCGGCATTCGCGCTCGCGTGATTCGTACGTTCCGCAAGGACGCAGGTCACGTCCAGGTAGTCCCGAACGTCGACCTACAGAATTCCGTAATGTCGACGACCAGCGACGGTCGATAGACCGGTACCAACCAGATCGGGATAGAGATCATAGCCGTGGCCGTGGACGCCGCCGGAGTCGTACTCGAAGTCGCAGTCGAGATCGGAGTCGCAGTCGAAATCGAAATCACAGTCGCAGTCGCAGCCGCAGCCGCAGCCCTAGTCGCCGCCGTCACCGCAATCGAACCCCAACGTCGCGCGACTCATCAGTATCTGCTGCATCTTCAGGATTGGATTCCTTGGAAGCCGAGTTGCTGGGACGAGATACCAAAGCAAAGACTCCTGAAGGATCTCCACGGCCGAAGTCGTCCATGTCAGGGCTCAAGCCAAAACGGCGACAAGCGAAACTCGATTCAGCGTACAGGTATGCAATTGTGATGGTCCATGTATGCAGTCAAAGCTAATGTCAGAATAGTCGTCGCTGGTAGGCTTCACGGCGAAAATGGCTGCGTATTACAGCTTCTCCACGTTACTGGTACATCATGTTTTCCTTCTTCCGTTCCCCAACTTGGAACCGCAACTCGCGTTGCAATGATTCCATGTATCTAGGCCAGGCACTATTCCCTCACTTCTTTTCCCTCCGCTCATTAAGCACCCTCCCTACACACGGGCTGTGCTTCTCTTCATCTTAGACTTTATTAGAATGGCGCTGCGGTTTCGGAGTATTTTTAACGATCATCATGAACAAGCTGCATGACTGGCGTATATTTCACGAGGTATGCGTGGGATCATTCTTAATCTTACAACTTTTACTCTATCTCTCTATCTCCGCTTTTGCCAGTTAGCTGGCTGTTCATGGTTTCAATCATGACCTAGGTGTTGGTGCGCCATAGACCAACACTGTGTGCCTGGCCGTTCCTCTACACATTCCTCTACTACTCTCTGCTTAAGTGAATGCTCTGATGTCCAGGTCCCCACGATCGAAGGTCAGTATCTTATCACCACCGTCAGTGAGAGGTAAGGTAGACGCATATATATACTCATGCCTTTTACGAACAAATTCTTGTTCAACTTTGATGGTATTCAGAGAATTGAGTAGAATAGACTTGACAAGGTATCGATAGCTAGCAGATCACTGTCGTGTAGCAGTCTATACTACAGTTGTATCGGGAGGCCTGAGCCTGCTTTGCCAAGCCTCTTTCATTGGCAACGAGGTTGATTTCACAACCTCTATCGAGGCTACCATTCATGCGTTTAGCAAGCCCATATTGCTGTCTCGTACCAATTCACTGCTTCATATTTGGGAATTGTTGTCTACTGTCTTCTCGAGTGAGAAGCAACCCAACCCATCGCATTACTTGGGCAGAATACCCTGTCAGTGTCAATGAAAGTAAGCAATACTTTCTGGACCTGTTTGTCATGTTTTATTATCACATATTGCTATCAACAGAAGATTTAATCTAGGAAACATGCATTGCTAGTTTGTCTCAACGCTGGCAACTACCTACCCACACATGGATACAGGGCCCGCCAATGGGAATGGCTCTGCTTGAGATATTATCCTCGCTCTTGTTCCCTCTGTACTCTATGCAAAGTGAAAGTGGAGGAACGTGGTTGCACAACTTTGGTTCCACTTTTACTATGTGATTCTGTTATCGCTGCTCATGCAAGTCCAACGTCTCTACCCTGTCTAAGCGGAAACTTTATACTTATACAGCCAACGAAACACCTGACTTCTTTTTGGCGCCTGCGAGAATCGCCTGTTCTAGCCTGGTCATTGTTGAGCGAAATAACGGCGTCGGTTACGCCTACACACGTCTTTCGTGTTGCAAGCAAAACGTAACGTGGGTGACACGGCATAGTTGCCATGTCAGATTCCTCTTTTCTCCTTACCCCTCAGATCTGAGCCCAAAGCTGAGATTGAGATTGGGTGAGGGATGCACATACTCGGCCGAGATTTCATGCTCAACCTACTTTGGACAAGCTGCATGCTTCTAGTTCTCCTACTCAGTGGGGACTGACCCTGACCCTTAACCACGATGGACTTGTCAGATCCATCCAAGCGTTGGACAAATCACAGTTGCAGGGCCGGTCTACGCCGTATATGATGGAACGGGGCCTCTGTAATCGAGACTCGAAACACGACGAGGAGCTCAAGAACAAGTCCAACAACAAGGAGAAAATGTCAAGTGACATACTACAAAAGCTACCGTTATCCAATTCAGTGTCGTATGAATGGTGGGTCTGCTGATAAATCCCGTGTCTTGAGGTAACCAAACTAGAAAAGTACATAGGTACCTTGTTGAAATCGGTGAAGCCATCGTGAGATTCGATCAGTCTAGAACCGGCATTTGCGAAATGACCCTTCCCGACGCCCAAAACACCCTCTATTCTCCCTCTAGCACTGCACCATGGACAGCTGGCCAAAAAAGACACGCGGCGTTCCTCTAACCTATTAGCTACTACTTTAACTCCGAGCTTGCAACCGAACTGAAATGAACACTAGAATGAAGCACAAGTCTCAACTCAACACACAACTTTTCGCTCGACGCTAAATAAAACACACCACAGTGACAGGCAGCACGTATGGACTGGATCCAGTAAACACACACTGTAACCAAAAACACAACATCATATCATGTCAGATCAAACAATCAAGTTCTCAAATCCCATCCCCCGTAGATCATGTAGCCAGTTGACATTATCTGAGCCGCGCGAATCCTGCATCGCCCATGTCGCTTTGAGCATTTCAATTGCCGTGAAGAGATACCCCCATGGACAGATTTGCCAAATCGACAACAGCCGTGCCAGGGTCCAAGTGCGTTTTTCAGGGTCTCGTGTCTCGGCCCCTGCAACAAAAGTCGGCCACGACGATGCCTTGAAGTATGGGTCATTTTCATCGATGGCGGCTAAATTTCTCAAAACGTCCTCCAGCAGGAAATCGGTATCGATGGACCGTACAGACCGAACTAGCGGTAGCGCTTGGAGGATGTACAGGCAAGCTGCTGACCGGTGTGCCGCAGCTAGACACACTCGACTCTCAAGGTCCTGAATAAGGTTGTGTTGTCGCAAATAGTCTGCCCAAGCTGGAATGTCCACAGCAAGAGCCTCGTCTATTAGAGCAATTGCCTTGTCCGCTGCACCTAGAGACTGGTCTGTCCAGGGTACTTCATGGGACAGTTCGGATGCAGAGAGAATGATGTTCAGAATCTCTGGAGGGCAAGACAAGTAGCTTGTCAGTTCCACACGCTTCATAACGGGTAAGAACTGGAAAGCTTGCCGTGCAACACGAGCTGCAAGGCCACCAGATGTCAACGTCGAGCCCAAAATGTTGTAGCTTTCATAGGTCAGTATCCACTGCGAGTACACCAGTAGCTAGGACGGACTTACATGAAGCTGTCAGTAATAACACGGTCCCGCAGCATTCTACTAGATGCGTCGGGATTACTGTCCGGGTTGAGCAATGCCATGATGCTTGTGGCGCCTTCCAAGTGGGCCCTCCAGCTCTGGTTGTCTGACTTATCCAGATCAATCAAGTCAAACTTGATAAAAAAGTGCATGGCAGCTAATGCCACCTCACTACCTGCCGGGTCAAGGGTATCGAGCACCTCCCTCATGTGGCTCATGGCCTTTTGCTTCGCCGTCAAGGCATCGATGAGAGCCTGTCGTGTCACAAGATCTTTTGAACGTAGCAGGGAAAGGTAGCCCGCAGGATTGGTGAGGCCTGCTGGTATCTCGGTAACACGACGAAATATGTTGGACCAATGGATTGCTGAAGTCGCAACAAGAATCTGCAAGAGGAGCGGGTGCTTCCGCGTCAAGGGTATCAGCTCACGGAACGGGTTTTCAGGCGTGTCTCGGACCACAAGATCTTTGCAGACCCTCTCGCTGACTGGGGCATACGTTAGCATCGGCCAAGAAAAAGAAAAGAAAAAAAAATAGAGCCAAGACTTACAATGCGCTAGGTAGTATCGTGATGTGCGGTCAAGGTCCTGGAACAACGGATCTGTAAGTGCAGCTGGAGAAGGCCAGGGTATGCTAGGGTCGTGTGAAGGGATGCCCTCGGAATCTGGCGGGGTTGGCTGCTCCTGTTGTCTTTGCTGCCGCTGCTGCTGTTGCTGCTGATTCATCTCCTCTGCCTCTTGGGCGACCTGCTGGGCCTGTTGAACCAAACGCGCCAGCGGATGTTGGTCGCTATAGTCGGGTTGAGGCTGAGGTCGAGCGCGATCATGCTGGCCCTGGCCCTGTTGGTGGCCGCTAAGTGATATAGAGGTGGAAGCATCAGATTCGTCGGGTAGTCGCCGGCCGGGAGGGGGATTGACATTGCCGTGGGAGTCAATTCCTTGGGTCCAAACGAAGACCTTGCCATACCCGAGGCATTCCTGCCCTGAGACCGCACATTTGTGGCATGTCGGCCATGAGCGGTCGCAGCGCAGGCGTCGACGACGGCAGTTGTGACACGGTTTTGTGTTGCTTGGCGGCATGCGCCGGGTGCTGACAGAGCAGCTTGACAGCTACAGAGGGTGTCTTGTGTGCTGCGCTGGACTGGACTGGACTGGAAGTCGAGTCCTATGACTTTACTAGGTCCAGGTCGTGCTCGAGCTCTTTGTGGCGGGCGAGACAGCGGTTTGGATGTAACGAGCGAGTCGTTACAGAAGGTTCATGGTGGACTCTTGAGACAAAGAGAGGATATCGTTGCTGTGGGTGTAAGTGAGGGGTAGAGAGGAGTTTAAGTTTTGGTGACAGTATCAGTGTCAGTGATAATAGTGATGAGGATGATGATGAATAGAAAAAGATTGTGATGGAGAAGAAATGTAATGGAGTTATTATTATGGAAAACTAGTTCGGACGGAGTATTGTAGAAATGGAGGTAGGTGCTAACCAACTAACTACCTGGGTACCAGGAAGGCGCGACGACGAGTATGGAATGGCACAATTGGATGGAACATGGAGGGGTAAATGGAAGGAACCTACGGAGTAGGTAGGGTGCGGGTTGAGATGGGAATAAGATCAGGAGGAAGGAACATTGAGTCGATACGTCAGACTACTAAGGAAAGAATATGTCAGCCAGCTCTTTCGGTACTGTACTTTTTTAGAAATTGGAGAAGAATATCCGTCCATAGATAGCTACTGCCCGGATCAAAAGATCAGCAGCAGCTGGAGCCATCCACGTTATGGAACTTTCTTCGACGAACTATGTAATTGAGAGTCTGTCATTAAACACACGGCACGGAGTATGGATACTGTACAAACATAGAGTCCAGGGTGTGCAAATCCACCTTATAAACCAACGCAACTTTACCGACCAACCGACCGACCTACACAAATAAAAACTGACAGGCAATCAACTAACGTACCTAGTTAGATAATCTAGTACTGATTCGACTAGTCTATGCTAAGAGCAGATCTCATGACTCGGCTCCAATAAGAGCTGACGATAGCATCAAGCATCTGGGAATAGTATGCAATTGTATAGCTGGGCACACCAATATATCCCTCCGTGATCCATATCATGATCCCCAATAAATATAATGCCCGCCTCACCTCGCTCTCCCTCTGGGAAAAAGCCCCACGTTCGCTGTCAGATCTCCCGACTACGGCCGATGCTATTTCTCCCCAAAAGGGCAACGAAAATACATACCGTGCAGCCGAGCTCCGGGACCTGCATTACAAAGCTACCACAAGAGTCCGCAGAAAGCTTGTCATTGCGGGTTCAGCGCAATCACGCCCAGCCAGAGGTGACAATGTTGCCTAATTTGGAAATCAGCTGTTCTTCGAAGCCTCGTTCTTTTTGTCTTCTTTTTTCTCTTTTCTCTCCCTCCTCCCTTTTCCCTTCTTCTGTGAGGGGTAGACTAATCCTGGTGTGTCTGTTCTCTGTGATGCGTTGGAGATCGTGATGTAAGCCCCTACTACGGTGTAAGCCCCTACTACGGAGCATATGATCCGCATCCTACCTCGCCTTGCCTTGCCTTGACATAAACTCCCTAATGCTCTGTAACAGCGGCGTGATTCTCTGTCGTGGCTTCTGACTGACGCAACCTCAATAATTCTATTCTCTCATAGCATTGCATTAGTCAAAGAACTTAGTCAATACAAAATTTGGCTTCTCCGATTGAAACCCTCTCCAACCATCTCCAACCATAACTAGTAACTACTGATAAGTCCACTAACTAAAACAACTAGCATATCCTCCCCTCCCCAGCCAAGCAAAACAGTTGTAAACGCCAGCAAGGTTTTAGCAGGGAAATCTTCTGACATGGGCCTACTTTGATGGAGAAACCTTGACTTTCTTCTCATGAGGCTCCTCCCACCTTTGCAATAACTCCACCAAAAAAGCCAAACGACCTTCACGATACTTGGATTTCTTCACCTTGCTCACCGTACTTGTTCCACCAGTTTCATATCCTATGGGTCTGGGTTGTAACAAATGGTGATGATGGGTACAGTGGAGTCATTCAACTCCAGACTCTTGTGAACCCTGGAGTAGGAAACCAGATAACACATTATGCGTTGTTCTGATTCCTCTAGCTTCACCCATACTGAAGATATATATTTCAATCCACTCGAGAAGAATATAGTCCCTTCGATCACCGAAGTTTAGGAGTCGAGTTCACAATATGGGAATGGTTAAATGTCTATCAACAAATCACCCATTTCGATAGGGCAGCAATTGGCCAAGCAACGCTCATAAATTTGGCTTTTCGTAATCTTGTACCCACCTAGGCCTCGCGGCATCTTTAGTATCCTCATGCCTCGCAGAGCTGCCAGCCAAGACTGTGACTCTATGGCCGTACTTTTGCTAACAGCTGGCTGGCAGCCCTGCCGGCTGTATTATTTTTCGTGGCATCTTAGATAATCGCCTGACACGCCATTCTATTTTTCGTCTTTAAGTTCCATTTCCAAGCCCGTACTGAGACCCATTCATCTTTTTCAGCGTTATGCCTTGCTCCAAGGGCGAGTATGATTCCATTATTCGTATACTCTTGTGCCTCATCCCAGCACCTATGAGGTTGTGATCTGTTCACTTGCCATGTTGTGAAGACTGTAAATCGTGTCAGTAGACGAAACTCACCAAGCCCTTGGAAGAGACTGACCTGATATCTTCTCGTTCATCAGCCTCAGGTCCATTTGTAGGCCCAGAGCTGACGACCACGTTTCCGCCCTCATCACCGCCAGCCTTGATGGTCGTCAAGGTGGTCTTCGCCTTCCGCTTGCCGTTACGGAGATCACTGAGATGTTCGAAGTATCCTTCCGGTACTTCTGTGACATACTTACCAGAGAAGACGCCGTGCTCAAAAGAATGGACCTGACTTGTGTCCTCAGCAGCCTCCAGACATGCGGCCTTCAGTCCATCAGGTCCATCGAGATCTTGGAAGATGACCTTGTCGGCACCGATGCAGTCGGCAATTTCTTGGTTTGTTCGGCCATGAGCAACCAAATCTTCACAAAGATTAGTAACAAGACAGCCAAAGAACAGGGCAAAATATCTTCATACCAAGAGGATCCGCAAGATCAATACCGTACTTCAATTATTGTTAGTAACATGGTCAATATTCCATGCCGGGGTAAAAACTTACGATATGGGGATGTCTGCACTCTGGAGAGGCTGAAACAAAGATGACTTTAGCAGCACCAGCTTCTCTGGCCATTTGAACCTACAGCCACCCGTTAGCTCTATCTCATAGATATATTTATCGCCATTTTACTCACGATTTGTCCAGATGTAGCTAATTCCAAATTAGTATTGATACTCATATGTAAGAAAATTTACTTACTGCCACGCACGACACTATCGTCCACTAGGATGAGGTTCTTTCCTCGGAATTCTGAGTCGATGGGTGAAAGCTTGCGGCGAACACTCTTCATTCGAAGAGCTTGGTTGGGGAGAATGAAAGTTCGTTGGACATATCGGTTCTTAATAAGAGCTGTGACGTATGGTTTGCCAAGCTTCTCAGCAAGAGTAGCAGCAGCGATGTTACTCGTCTGTTGGTAGTGAGTCAGCTTTCATGTTTTCACGAGCATTATGACTCCTAAACTAGGTATACCTCTGGAACAGGGATGACTGGAAAATAATTAGTACGGTTCAAACGCAGGAAATATACGGATATCCCATACCTGCATCAATCTCTTGAACTCCCTTCTCTCCGAGAACCTCACGGATCTTCTTAGCCAGCTTCTCTCCCATGTTTTGTCGGCTGCGATACACCGAGATTCCGTCCATGGTTGAGTCAGGACGAGCGACGTATACGAATTCGAAGCAATCGGGTGTGTAAGGTCGGTCGTTGATAATCTGACGGAACTTGGGAGCACACCCCTTCTGCAAGAAACAGGCCTGACCAGGGAGGATGTCGACAATGTCTGAGAAGCCGAGCTGCTTCAGCACAACGGATTCGGAGGCAACGAGGTAATCCTTGGTACCGGGGAGTGTGGCGGAAGGTCGGGAACCAATGCAAAGAGGTCGGATACCGTTGGCGTCACTGAATATTGTCAGCTTTTGATAAGAAGTCGTTTTAAGTTGCGACAACTCACCGGAAGGCAAGGATACCAAAACCAGCGATCATGGCAGTGCATGCGAAAGCGCCCTGGCACTTGGCGTAGACATCACCGAGAGCAGTGAAGATATCCTCCGAGTTGGCGCGAGTCTTGCCGAGCTGCTGGAGGCCATGTGCGAAGATGTTAAGGCTATTGGTACTAATCAGTCATCGTGGCTCGAATCAGCTAGAGCTTCGATTACGCACAGGAGCTCGGAGTCAGAATCGGAGTTGACGTGTCGGTGGGCTTCCTCGTCGAGGAACTTGCGGAGGTATTCGGTGTTGACGAGGTTGCCGTTGACGCCCATGGAGATACCGAAAGGGGCGTTGACGTAGAAAGGTTGAGCTTCAGAGCTGTAGTCACATTTTTGGTCAGTGGCGTACGAGATTGTGTGCCCAGTAACACATACGCAGAAGCAGTTCCCATGGTAGGGTAACGAACATGGCCCAGGCCTATGGAGAGTCAGTCTCCGTGTAATCTGTGCATCGCATCGCCATACCCATGTAACCGGGGAGATGCTCAAGTCGTCGGCCATCAGAAAAGACCTTGCTGGCCATACCGAGACCCTTGCATTGGGAAACTCGTCCACCCTGGCAAACGGCGATACCTGCAGCATCTTGTCCACGCTATAGCTGGTTAACGTCTGTAGATATCGATTTTCGGGATTCGGATATTCGCGAGGGGGGACTAACATGTTGGAGATAATACAATGACTCGTGAAGATCAATGGCGGCGGAGGTAGCCTCCTGGTCACCTAGCTATGAAGATTGTCAGTAAACGGTGTGTGATATTATGTTGCTTTCCATTTCCTCAACTCTTTTCGTAGCACTTCCGTCTCAAGTCCGAGCATGGGCAAGGGTCTCTTTTGCTATGAGCGCGGGGGAGGGGCAATAGAGAGAAGAGCAGAAGAGTGAAGACTCACCAAAATGCCCGAAACACCACACATGTTGAATATCGTGTCACGGAAATAGTTCGTATAGAGGTTGAAGAGGAATCGAGTGTTCTTACACCCAAACAAGAGTTAGGCTTATATCAGTTTGTTTGTGAAACCTACGGGAAAATTTTTCTCTTCTGGTCACGACGATATCGGTCATTTTTTTGGCGACCACAAATCTTTTGGCGGGGTATCGTATTGGTCATGGCGGGCCGGACAATGATCCGCAGTGGTGGGGTCCCCCAAAATGTGCCATTTCTTTAGGTACTCAGTGTTAGCGACAGTCAAACCCAAAATCAAATCACCATGTCAAGATGATTCTTTATTTCTCCGTCATCTTGTCGTTATTGCAGACGATCAGACGCCATTGATCATTAGGCATGTTCTGAAGCATCTAATTACGACTCAAGTTTTGACAATTGGGTCAAGCTGAAAACATGCCCGAACCATGTAAGTGGAAGCCAAGATATCGATAGCAACAGATAACAAACTATCGAAACTTCATGGAACATTAATCCCGCATTTCAAAGTTCTCGTGTCAACTGACCACCCTAATGTAACATTGGCTCGTTTTACAACTAAGCTTCACCGCGGTTGGGCCTGTTCATTGAGTATGTGAGGTGTCTTTCTCAATATCAGTTTACGGGATCTCTGCTGCAATCCTGCAGCTGCCACCTCTGAAAAATCTATTTGTTTAAATTCGATGTAAAATACAGCTCCAGCACGAAGAGTTCTATAAAAATAAGTGTTTAAAAAAGCCTCTAGCATAGAAGTATCTGACATCTTTATATGCAATGTTTGAAGAGAGTGTAGAAATCAGAGAAGCATAGTACATAACATGGGACTCCCGGAAGACGGCAACAAATACCAGTCCCGCCACCCCAGGGGATGGGGAATCATTATCTATAAGCTATCTAATTAGTTTATTGCATAATCCTTACAGTTGCTATTTATTTAAATTGTTAAATAGTTTCATCTGTATTTCCACAATCAGGCATATATAGCATAGCATTTTCTTTAATTATTAGATTAGTACAGATTTATAGGCATACAAGTATTGACACCCCGGAATCTCTGAGTATTGACGGCTCTCGATATCTCTTAGTAACAGCACTAAATCAAGCAAGCATCTCCGTTGGCAAACAAACAGTCTTAACCTTCCAATATTCTTTATTCTCCTTACCACCGCCTGTCTTGCAATTTCTGAATCATGGCGCATCTATGACAAGTCAAGGTGAATGCCATCCATGTCGAAACAAGGTAGTCGAGCTTACACAGGACAAGGATTGACAAGGATTGAACTGTATGTATGACGCAATCCCAGCCAGTTTGCCAACCTCCACAAATGATAAAGTTTCCCACGTTCCTAATCTCTTCCCAAGTTTTTCTCTCCTAGTACCCATATTCTGTTCGCTTTAAACCCAAACGGAGAATCTTCTATATGTGTGTTCTCCTGATCAACTTATCAAGAATATATACTCTAATTCAGCTGGCATCTTTAACAAGCGAGGAATCACCTCACAAGCCCCGTTGGCTCAGTGGTAAAGCGTATCACTAGTAATGATAAGATCACTGGTTCGATTCCAGTACGGGGCACGTGATTAATCCCACATCTTCTTTTGCTGATAAAATGAATATCCTTTTTGATGTTCGCGATGGCTTCTATGTATGGTGTTGAGGCAGCTGTTTCCTTTTTGGTGGTGGCCTCGCTTACTTGCACGTGGCACTTCGGGAGCGCCCGCCCCGGTTCTTCCTGAGTTTTGCATAGTAATGTGGTGTTCGCATTGCTGATTGAAATTGATTCACAGGGAACAAGCAATGAAGTGACAGAGGGTATTAATAAAAGTACCCTGTTGAATCTTGTTGTAAATGTAGAGCCCCATATCAGCGCATATTGATGCCATCTCAAAGGTCTGCAGCAGATTGCACAAGGGGCTTTGTAAGGAGAATGCCTTAAACTCAGCAGTACCATCAGTGTCTGGCGATGATATATATAAGCGTTTAACATCTGTGACTTGTCTTCTATGCTGAGTTGCTGAATTGCATTCTGTAACAGTATCGAGATGTGGGAAGTGCTTGCATATATGATATCATCCTGCATAAACCTTAAATTAAGTAAGCGCGCGTGCCGTCCCGCTTTTATTATATAATACCCAAAAGTTCAAGTTCGTCAGCAAAACTCGTGAGATTAACTCAGATTCTACCAAGGCTGATAAAAAATGATGCACTTAAGTGCGCCATGTAATTGTCATTATGTTGCCCCGTACTGGAATCGAACCAGTGATCTTATCATTACTAGTGATACGCTTTACCACTGAGCCAACGGGGCTTGTGTAACGAGTTTCAGAGTGAAGTCTAAGAAGCTGTGCGGTGAACAGGACCTGGTAAATGTTGTACGTCCTTGGGTCGATTCAAGATAGTATAGTAGTGATGTAAGCTGTTGAGCCAGGCTCTGGATTCTGCCCTGGCAGTGCCTGCAAAGTTTAGTATGCCATTACTAAACCGTCATCAGTAAACCAAGAGTGTAAGAAAGCCAATTGGTTCAAAACCATATATTCATTCGTCAGTCAGCTGCTGCTGTTTTGTTTCAAGGAATTCAAAATCAACACCAATCGTTATAATACATATATCCCCATACATAAACTCCCGTCTTTATATATCTAGAATCAGAAATGTTTCGTATCATCGACTATCTTTGGCGCCTCGGCCCTCGCAATCTCTTCGTCATATGATGGAGTTCTCGAGTTGTAAGCGACTCGGATGTCATCGATCTCATCACCAACCTCCATCCATCGATCACTGGTCGCTGGCACTGGTGAGATCTTGCATAGAGCCCAGTACATCGTCGATGAAACGATGAAACCACAGAAGTAGTTGAGCTGATAAATGTAGATCGCGCCCTGGGGAACGTTCTTGGCGCCGACAGCATCGGCGAAACCGACCACGTTGATGATAATTCCGGCGACGTAGGCAACATAGCCACGCCAGTTGAAACCACCTGTGAAGTAGTATGGTCCTTCTTTGCGAGCATCGTACAGTTCCTTCGTATCAACGTAACCCTTGCGAACAATGTAGTAATCGGAAACCATAACACCGGCGATTGAGCTCAGGAATACACTGTAGGCTGAAAGGTAGGTCGTAAACTGATTGCTGTCCTTGAGAAGCTGCCAAGGACAGATGCACAGGCCAACGAGGGCGCAAATATAACTTCCACGACGGATGTTGAGCCACCGGGGAAGCAGAGCAGTCAAGTCAGTGCCCGCAGACACACTGTTCGCTGCAAGATTTGTCCCGAGCTGAGCTAGGGCGAAGGATGTAGCAATGAAGAAAACACCAAAGCGCTCGCCCGAACTTCCATCGTCAATGAACCTGTCCAGAAGGTCAAGAGGGTTCCAGATGGCCTCCTCGTATAGAACGGAGGAAGCTGAAGAGACCATGATACCGATGAACGAAGTGATGGCGAAACCGAAGGGGATCGTGATCATCTGGGGCCAGAGTGCGTCTCTGGGCTTCTGCGCAAATCGAGAAAAGTCACTGGCATTGACAATGAGTGTCGCAAAGTTGGAGATGGAAGACATGATGCCCTTGACGATTTCCCAGGCCAAGTCGCTGCCATGGACCTTGTTACGTGCCTTTACAATGGGGCCAATACCACCCGCGCGCGAGATGGTCCAGGCCAGGAACGTAATTCCAGCCACGGGAACAACATATGCCTTAACAGTGAAGAGATGCCGGATCTTGTGGACAGGGAACCAGAGTGCTGGAAGCGATATAAGCCAAAAGATGAAGAAGGAAGCGAAGTGTGCGGTATCGGTGCCCGAGTCTTCGCTGAAAGTGTTGGGAACATTGGCCCATGACTTCCAGATAGTGCGGATCATGAGATATATACAATCGCCACCAATGTAAGCCTGAACTCCATACCATACACAGGCTGTGGTGCGTTAGCGACGAATTCTTATTGTACTGGGAAAGATAGAGCATACCCATAGCAGCACGGTTCAGTACAGGCCACAAGCTACCCCAGATACCAAAGGAGGTTCTGTTGGCAACAGGGAAACCAATGTGGTACATGGCGCCGAAACGAGCATTGATCGCAACAAAGATACCGGTGATGCTGTATCCGATCCAGACACAGATCCAGGCTTGCCACCATGACAGACCATTGACAATCATGGACGATGAAATCATCCAAGTGTTGATGTTGAAAGAATCGGCGATCCAGAAACCAACAAAGTTCCATGGGCCCCATTGTCGGCGCTCCTTCTCGACAGGTTTGAGATCATGGTTCGTAAGCTGCATAAGAGTTCAGTACAACTCGTTCTCGTTGATCGCAGTGCGCAATGTATTCCAATGATGGAAAGCTAAAGCTTGTGAGGCCTTCATACCATAAGCTGGGTGCTGGTCAAACCAGGTTCGGACTCAACGGCGGCTCTATCAGCCCAGACCTTGAATCTTGATCTGGTCTCCATGGCCAAGGTGTATGACGAGGTGGGAGATGGAAGTGTAAAGAGTAAAGGTATCAAAAACTTCCGAGGTTTGATCTAGAAGAAACTAAAAAAGAAAGATAGACTTTTTGTATTGTCCGGGGTGCTTATGACGTGTAGGTGACACCAGGTACGGCTGGCAGACTGGGATTAAATCCAATGACCCAACAAATGATGGGAGAACGTTAGATGGTAGTCTTGCCGAAGGATGAGGGGGGACCAATTGGGACTTCTCCACCGTCTTCTTGTCTTGGAAAGTCTGGTCTCAGTGGGTGACAGGCAGTATTTATATTTATGGTTTGAGATTGACATACCGCGTTGGTTGCGTTACGGTTGCGTTGACAAGAGGAACTAGGCAGTTAGACCCCATCTTGGCTCGAAGTTATCGGTGCTCTGCAGCCACTATCAGTCTGATCGCCATCCCCAGACCCGGCCGTTGTTGATAACTCGCCGACAAGGAACATACCGCGCAAGGACCCTCGCCGGCGGCCACTTTTTCCGCAGTAGGTCAAGCTGAGAAAAGGTTATCCTTTCCCATGTTGGCACTGAGAGGACTCTGCATTTCCGGTCGGTAGTTGTTTGTTGTTTTATCGAGCACACGGCCAATTTGTGACGGTATTGTACAATCAGATATCCAGGCCGAGGAAGGCAGAAGGATCTGCATGGCAATACCATCACGCGACAAGAGAGTTGAAGCGTTCATAGGTACCCGTTCGAATAAAATCAAAGTACAATGGTACGTATGTTATTCGGCATAGAATAGAACGATGCGGAGAGATGATTCGAGTGACATGGATACGAAAATGGGGCCCGAGAAGCCAAGCCGTCTTTTGGTGGGTGCCCCCACATAAGACCCTAAATCCATGGAGCAACATTTGGTATGAGTGGTTGTTTGAATGGGGTTTCCGGGTAATGTTGACGTAGACGTTAGAATTGCCAACGATATCGTTTGGTGTAGGAGAGATGTTCCAAGGTCGAGTTCGAATACTTTGTTGTTGTTTTGTTGCAACAGAGGAACAAAACGTGCAAGCAGTTCCTCGCAGTGCAGACGGTACGTACTCCTCTTGAAGTTACCTGGTTCCCGTCTGGGCCTAAAAAGATGCTCTGCAGAAATGCAATTGCGACTGCAGGGCAGGGCCGCCGCTATCAGCGCCAAGTGAGAGTCTCCGTCAATTACCCCAGGCGGATATAAACGAAGCAACATCATTGGCCAACTCAGTCTCCTTATCACCGCAACGATGGGTCTAAGATACGGGTACCGGATCGCCTTTCCCAAACCGAGTTAGTCCGGAACTGCAGAACAAATCTGTTACTCGATCTCATCGAGTCAACCGTCTCTTTTATAGTAAAATTGCCCAGGCCTGCAGTTATCTACCCTATCAGGACTATCTTCAACCTCATCCACCTAGTAGTCACTGAAATGCGATCTCGTTGTCAACAGCTTAGGTCATATCGGATTTCAACCGAAACTCTCTTGCCTGATCCCTCTCTCTAAATCCCTCTTGGTCTGGAGTTCGATGCGTTGCTTCTCGTTCTGGTTGATATCGGCAAAAGAATCCTTGTTCCCGTTTCTAGCAGCACCTCACGACAACACTCTTCAGCTTCATTTTGCCCCGAAAGTTCGCCGTTTTTATGTTATATGGTTAGATTAATAACGGCCTTGTCACAAATAACACACCACCTTCGAAGTGGAAATATGTACTTCAGGACTGGTTTAAGTTTTCTCGTATGGTTGATCTATTCTAGACTAACATGGCCCAACCCAGGGCAGAGTCATTCCGGTACGTCTAGAAATCCAAGTAACACCGAGACAAAGCAGCAATAAGACTAACTTGAATAAGTTCTTGGCCCATGCATAGTATGATTCAACGCCTCACGAGCCGCATTCTCCAGAAAATTAAGCCAGTGGTTGCAATTCTTCGGTTTTGGATCGGCATTCATATATCAAGGAACATTGACAGTCAAAGGTTCCGACATGCAAGTATTACCTGATGAAAATCACAGACGCGACTTCAACTCCGTCAACATCTCGGAATCTCGTCAGAGAGAACGAAACCGGCGTTGTTTTTAAGTCTGGTCATCGGCCCACATACTAGACGGGGCAGCGTGAAGGGCCTCATACGATCTAAAGAGTTTTTCTCTCCTGTAATGGAAACAGACACCACAGAATCGGGTCAGAAGATGATGTGTTATATTGGCTTAGTATCGCGATTGTGTAATCATGGAAGATACCAATATTCTACTTACACACAGCATATCGAGCTCTATCATTCAAATGAACACAGCTTCCGCACTGTAAAGTCAATCAGACACTTGCTGTAAGTAGAATCATAGACAGAATGATTAAAAAATACTAGAGACTGGGCGTCTAAGTCAAGGTCCGCTTACTTTGCTATCAGAAGTGTTCAGATCTTATGATAAAACACTTGAAAATCGACAATCTTTATCGTGGGACTGCTGCTCTAGGGTAAACATTTCCAAGCACGACTGCATTCTACGATGTCTCGTATCCTCCCCCAAGAACATCGTGAAGATCTCTCTTAGATTTTCCAAGTAATGAGAGTGTAACTTGAGGGAACTCAATGAAATGTTAGAAAGCAAAGCCTATGATTAGACTCGACTTATGCTGCGTTACCATTCACAACAGGAGCAAACTTCAGGGCACCGTATGCAGACAAACTGGATACTCCACATCGAAGTCAAGCTACATGAGGTGTCCGATTGATCTTCATAGAGTAGCTGCGTCTACAATAATGACGACTGCCGATATCCCGAGAGTCTGCTAGTGTCATGATCCAGTAGCCAAGGCTAGAGTTCAGACATGATGACAGGGTCCAGAGAAAAACAACAGGGAAACACGTGAATGGACCAATAGCTTCTGCCCCGCGATTTGAGTAGTATCGAGGTGAGAGTGCCGAAGAATTGCGAGAATTCATCCTTAGGCTACAATTAAGGTAATTTGATATAATTTATCTCTCTCTAAGTACTAAAGGAATCGAACTACCTACCTAAGTAATTACTGACTGGAAACTATAGACACTTCCTTCAATATCAGTTTAATAGGTGCTTCCTTCTGAAGCACGACGTTGGGCTCTTCCTTCTTCAAGCTCGAGACCCACACTTTGTTTCTCCCCCCACCATCGTCGTCAATTCCGCTTCTTTTCTCCCCGCCAACCTCAACTTTTTTTTTGAACCATCGCATTCAAACCTTTTTATTCACTAAAGTCCTTGATATACAATCATGGAGGACCAGTTGGTGCAGCTTCTTTCCAACACTCAGCTTTCCGAACAGGGACCTAGACTACAGGCCGAACTTGAGCTGAAGCGCGCCCGAACGAATCCCGCCTTTCCCCTGTCTCTCGCCAACATCGCCGCCCACACCTCGATTGATACCAACATTCGTCAGGCCGCACTGAGCAACCTGCGACTTTTTATCGAGAACAACTGGAGTAACGATGAGCCTGATGATGGACCTATCATTCCTATCTCTGATGAGGCGAGAGGCCAGCTCAAGCAGGTCCTGCTCGACCTTGTGTTGAGCCCGGAGGACGATCGCAAAGTCAAGATCTCAGCCAGTTATGCTGTTGGCAAAATCGCCGTGCATGACTTCCCTGAGCAATGGCCAAACCTTCTCCCCACAGTTATCTCCGTCGTTCCGGCCGGTACCGATTCACAGCTTCACGGCGCCTTGCGATTACTCAACGACATAATTGAAGAGAGTTTGAGCGAGGACCAGTTCTTTTCAATGGCCCAAGATATTGCCAAGGCCCTTGCTGAAGTCGCCCTCAATGAGAACCGAAAGCCCATGCACCGAGCGCTTGCTATTTCCATCTTCCGAGGATGCTTCGATCTCCTCAATATGATTAAGGAGGACCACGCCAAGGAGGTCCGCGCTTTTGCGGATGGTCTTCTTCAACAATGGAACCCCTTCTTTATCACTGTTCTACAGAGCCCTCTTCCAGAAGCCAACTTAGAGAGTGGGTCTCAGCCTGACTCTTGGAGCCATATCATCGCTCTCAAACTCCAGGTCGTCAAGACACTCCTCCGAATCCGACGCGTCTTCCCTAATCTGCTCCTTCCCCAAAGTACCATCTTCTTCAGTGCAGTCTGGAAAGAGCTCTCTACTCTGCAGGGGCCACACGAGCAGCTGTACATCAAAGAGGATGCCCAAGGACGCCTTGAAGATTCGGACAACCTTCCATACACCTTGGATTTTCTCATTCTCGAAGAATTAGACTTCCTTAACCAATGCTTCAGAGCACCTCCTGTGCAAGCCGAGCTGGACGGCCACCTCAATGCTCATGCCTCAGCGCAAGATGTTCCCTGGATGAAGGAGATTATGAACATGCTCATTGGTTACTCGCGAGTGACTCGGGAAGAAGAGGAATTGTGGGATATCGACTGCTCCCTGTATCTTGCCGAGGAGACCTCCGTGACTGCCAACTATACCGCACGAACTGCCGCAGGAGACCTGTTAATCAAGATGGGTGAGTGGTTTAACCAGAAGACGATCGACGGCCTGTTTGGCCAAACGCAGTCCCTATTTGGTGGCGAGGGTTCCGACTGGCGGAGCCAAGAGGCGGCGCTCTACCTTTTTGTCATGCTGGTTAGCGACTTCCAAGACATGAACAAGGATATCCCCGAAGCCGTGGCCCACGCGTATCTTTCCCTTGTTGACTACGCCGTTAACCGGCCCGGAGAGCCTCTTCTTCGCGCTAGAGGTTATCTCGTCGCTGGTATGCTTTGCCGTTCTTTCCAGACCCCAGTTGAGCTGCTGGACCGTATTATCACCTCTATCACTCAGGAGGAGTCCGAGGTTGTGCAGGTCGCCTGTGTCAAGGCTGTCGAGGGTTTGATAAACGCCGGTCGAGTGTCGGCCGATAGGCAGGTTCCTATTATCAACGCCATCCAAAGCTACATGAACAACAAGGATCCCAGTGATATGGAAGATGCAGACGAACTTCTCGTTACGCTCGCTGAAGCCCTCCGCGCTGCCATCACTCTCGACAAACGCATCGCCCTGTCCAATGATGTTAAGTCGGTTGATCTGCTTTTCATGCTAGCCAAGCTAGGTGCAAGCAACTTCCAAGTCACTATGCTGATATCCGAGGCATTTGAAGACATTGTTGCTGATCTCTCTGACACTGAATCTTACACCGCTCTCTGCGCAAAGCTTCTGCCCACGCTTACCGGCGCATTTGATGTCGCCAATCTGACTGAGGATAACCCTCTGGTCACTGTGAGTCTCTTGAGGAGACAGTTTCCATGCTTAACTGACAATACCTAGGTTGCCACCGAGTTATTGGCTGTCTTGGCCGAGAATGGACCTGAGCCTCTCCCCGCAGGTTTTGTCGCGGCTACTTTCCCTAAGCTGAACCGTCTCCTTATGGAGTCCACCGAGGGAGAGGTCCTCCGACCTGGATCTGAGGTTGTGAAGTGGATGCTTCAACATGATCATCAGCAAGTCCTTGCTTGGCAAGATGCCAGCGGCCGTTCAGGTCTGGAGGTTTGTTTGCATATCGTTGACCGACTTCTGGGCCCTTCTATTGAGGATAACTCGGCGTCCGAGGTCGGTGGTCTGGCTGCCGAGCTCGTCGAAAAGGCTGGCCAGGAGCGCCTTGGTCCTTTCCTACCTCAGCTTCTCCAAGCTGTCGCTAACCGACTTGCTAGCGCTCAAGCTGCAGCCTTCATTCAATCTCTAATTCTCGTATTCGCTCGATTGACCCTCTCTGGCGCTCAAGATGTTGTCGAATTCCTGAGCCAGATTCAGATCAACGGCGAAAGTGGTCTGCAGGTTGTCATGGCCAAGTGGCTAGAGAACTCTGTCAACTTTGCTGGATACGATGAAATTCGACAAAAGTATGTCCAGCTGAATCGGACACGAGACAAGCCATCTGCTAACTGGATTATTAGTGTCATTGCTCTATCGAAGCTTTATTCTCTGAATGATCCTCGACTGGCTCAGACACAAGTCAAGGGCGACCTGATCGTCAACAACGACGATGGGCTTATTAAGACACGCTCACGCGCAAAGCAGAGTATGTATCCAACCATTCACGACTTCTCAACCGTCACCTCTACCCTAGACTCAATCTACGCCCGATACGCTGAAAGTCAGCAAGCTGATAAAACCGACCAAAATTTAGACCCAGACCAATACACGATCGTTCCTGCTTCACTGAAGATCATTAAGGTCCTCATCGAGGAGCTTCTGTCTGCATCTGGCCAACGGGCTGCTGCGAACGCCGCCTCTGCTGCTGTGGCGTCTGCCACGTTTGACGACGAGAACGACGAGGAGGGTTGGGAGGATGAAGATGATACCCTTGACCTCAGCCTAGGTACCACGAAAGCGGACCTGATGTCCTTCATGGAAGGTGGCCAGCGACAGCGAGACGACGAGACCCAAGCCTACCTGACCGACTTCTTCATCCGTTGCGGCCGCGAGAACATTGCCAACTTCCAGGAGTGGTACAACATGCTCACAGAAGAAGAGAAGTCGAAGCTCAACGAGGTTGCTAGCTCAGCAGGACAATAGACTGGAACTGCATATGCTTGCAACGGATCTTCGAATACGAAGAAGAAGATGGATGTTAGCTCCTCTCGTCGAAGGTACCTCCAGAAGCTTGGTTTTCGAATACAAGCAAATGCCATTGCTATAAGACTTCTGATAAGCCGCTTACAGAATGAGATACAGAGCGCGGAAAACTCTGGGCCATTGAAATTGGGTTAATGGATGCCAGAGAAACCTGCCTCATTACGACTGGACATGAATTGCAGATAGAATTAGAGAAAACATGCGGGCGGTCTGTTTGAGAGAGAGTATGAATAACGAGGGATGGAATACATCACAATGAAAAAGTTGAAACATGAACTGGTTCAGTAGAAGAGAATTGATCATTAATCATTCCGCCGAAGCAAGGGTACACCCGCCATTGGTATCTACCTAGACAGCCGTTGCTGGTAACCGTCGCTTGCTACGATGCTCTGTTTCTCTCTTGTCTAGATGATGTCTCCGCCAAAGCCTCCTCCGAATCCGCCCCCGTAACCTCCACCAAAGGGATTGTTTCCCCTTCCGCTACCGGGGCCAGGGAATCTCGGGTTGCCGCCAGGGCCAGTGGGATCCCAGCGGGCTCCTGGCGGTGCTTGGGGATCGAAACCAGAGGAACCGTCGCCTCCTTGCCCGCCAAACAAAGGGTCATCGAAAGTAGGATGCATCCCCGAGCCACCACCAGGGCGAGGTAGTCCTCCGCCAATGAAGGAGCCACGAAGAGGATCGTGCGGACCAAGACCGGGAGGATTCAAGTCATCATGGCCGATGTTGTAGGGCGATCTTCCTGGTATTTGAAGACCGCCTCGTGGAGGCCGGTTCATCTCGTACTCATCCTCGAAGCCGGGAGGAGGGAAGTCGCCCACTGGTGCAGGCCGTGGACGAGCCATCTCGGGGAGCGGATTCGCTGGGGGTTGAAGCGGGTGTGGGTGTGGTACAGGATCGCCACGGAACGGACGGTCTGGGTTCTGGGCTTCTTGAGCGCGGCGCTCAGAGCGTGCATTAGTTTCGGCTTCAGCTGTCTCAACATAGCCTTCACTTTGGAGTTTTGGGATGAGCCTTTGCACGATGTTGACCTTGAGGTCATGTAAGATATCTGACCAGATGTATTAGTTTATGATGCCCACCGGGGGGAAGGGGGGAGCGAAAGGACATACCAACAATAGCTTGCTCAGAGGCAAAGACACCGCGGAGCTTCTCGGGAAGATCACTTCGATCTTCCTGGCCGTCCTTGATGGTGATGCGAAGAGGGAGTTTCTTAGAATCCACAACGTCGCTGATGGACCTCTCAAAACGACGGATGTTGTCATCTCCGACGGCTACTCCTCGAACCTCGACCTTTTTACCCATGCGGTCAATACGGATACTAAAGGTCATGGCCGATTGTTTGTGCTTGTAGACAAAACTGTAAGAACCGAAGCCTGAGTTCCATTGTGGCGGTAGACGAGGAGCGAGTGACTCGCATTCAGCTGTTCCGTATGAGTCAAGCCATGATGGTCACTAATTAGTGGTGGACTCACGTATGTTCTTGTCCTCATCAAAACCTAGGAGCTTGAACCCTAGAGCAGCGAGATATGAGTGGATGAGGAGAGCGATGACTTCGTACGATGAAGCGATGTCAGATGAATCGTCGTTGGCGGGATGCGTTGGTAGAGCATCTGCCATGCCATTTAGAATGGCGGCAACACTGAGAGGTTCCGACATGATGAAGTGCGATGATTCTGATGATGTGTTGATGAGTGGAGTTTAAGCAGATGTAGTGAGTAGCAGTTCGCTAAAGATAGTGAGTGGAGAAGATGAGAGATGAGACGAGTTAAGTTAACGTTGAGGAAGTTTGGGAAACGGCGTCATGAAGTAGTTGCCTCTTCAGCCCTATATGTGGATCCTTTACTTTGGGTATCGCGGGGCAGTGTCAGCGATGCAAAAGCCAAAAAGCCACGGATTTATTTGTGCAGGATTGGTTGCCTAGATAAGGCATTAATTAGGCATCTGAGCTTAATAACCCAAAGCCTGAAACAGCTGAGTGAGGTCTGTAGCGACTGTACCTATACCTTAGGTAGATACCGAGGTAGAGATCATTCTCATGACGACACTCACGTGATATCGCGTTCCACTCAACGCGTACCGTCTTTCAAACCACGAATATCTCTAGATACCATTACCACTTCTCTTCACTTCTCAACAACCCTCAAAATGGAAACGGGCCCTTTGATCCCCGCCTCTCAAGCATCCCATCTCCTTTCATCATTCACAACCTTCCTAACATTGACCCTCCACACCCTCCTCTACCATCGCGCTCTCTACCCCAAAACAACCTTTCTAACGGCCCGAGCCCTCAATCTCCCTGTCCATCAATCCCGTCATCCCGGTCTCTGCACATGGATAAACGACGCTGTAGCTTCAGTAGCAGCACAGCTACGCAAGGGAACTGTACGCCGTATAGCCATTGCGATGCATGCCGCAAAGACGTTTGATGTGCTGGAGAGATGGGTCTTTGATGTTGATTTGTTTCCTGCTGGGTGGGGTGACAGAGAGGAGGCCACTTACAACCCTGCGTTAGTGGAGGGTGATGATGATTATGTGGTGAATTGGACGGATGTTAACGAGGCGCTGAGAGGTGCTTTGAGGAGAGTAGCACAGAAGGCTGAGATGATGCCTGATTTACCTGAAGGGAGCACTTTTACTGTTGCTGTTGAGCTACGTGATGATGCAAACGCACTCATAGGTGTAAGTGTAACGGTTGTCAGACGGATTTTGACTGACTGATTTAGCACCCTCAACATTGGATACCATCGCAGCCAAATCTTCAACCACCAAACGATACTTCATTAAAGCAAGGTTCCTCTCTTGGTGGCCACAGTACAACAGCAATTCGCTCTGTCCAAGCAGGTCCTTTATTCTTTGAATGCTGGATCGAACAAAGCGAACCCGTAACCTCATAAAATCACATATACGAATGGTACCCAACTTTGGAACAGATAGATTATCGTCATCATGACGCTTCATAACCTCTAATTCTTATTGTATAAACATGACATCAATCCATTATTGATTGTCCCGGCCACCCATTCCTATACCTGGACCAGTCTGTGCCATGCGACCCTGGTCCTACCCCCTAATCCGACAAAGCCCAGAACCCGCCGCGTTATGTATAGCCTGGCCGTGGAAACATGACAAATACCTTGACTCATTACCATCAAAATCATTTTCAAACGCCCAAACTGCCTCCCAGCCAGCCTCCCAGAGGACAGCAGCGCCTACTCCGTCGTCCCCTTCAGCGCCGCGCGGAGGCTCACCATCTCGCGCTTCAGTCGCGCGTTCTCCTTCTTCATCCGCGCTGTCTCATCGCTTTGGTCGCGGAGTCGCATCATCAGTTCTTCCTTCTCGTCCTTGCCCTTGCCCTTGAGAGCCTTAACTATCTTGCCAAGCTCTCCGTTGAACTTCTCATATAGTAACTCGTTTTCTGCCACTGCCTCCTTGTATAGCTGGTCAATCGCTCGCACCTTGGCCTCGGCTGCCTTGACCGTAGTTTCCATATCGCGCTGGATCGCATTTTGCTTGTCTTGTAGTTCCTGAATGGCAGTGGGAATGCGGTCTTCCAACTCCCGAACAGCAGCACTGACTCGTCTCATATCGACAGAATGGGAGCCCGGAGGTCGTGTATTGTTGACGCGTGCCATTTCCTCGCCAATTTTGGACAGCTCGGATCTGAGAGAAGCGTCCACGTCGTCGACAGCCTGCTTCTCAGTGTTGAGTCGCTCTCGAAGTTTTTGCGGGGACTGTAAGCGGAGCCTCTGCGTCCCTCGCCTGCTTGGACTTGAGCTTGGACGGGGCGGTGATTCAGATCCTGGAGGCGCTGAGCGGTAGGGACGCAGTGTCGGGATATTGGTTGATGATAGGGTCTTTGAGTGCCTGTGACCTTTGGCTGGTGACGTGCGTCGTATTGGCTCTTCTGAAAGTTCCATGGGACTGGGCGCCAAAGTGTTCGGCGACGCAATTTGCTGAAACGGATCTGGAACATTCTCCTTCTGCTTGGAACCTCTCAACGTCGCTACACCAGGACTAACAGGTATTCTAGACGGAGATGTCGCCTTGGGGCTAGCGTTGACCTTTTCTGATGTTTCTTTTGCGTCTTGAAGCGGTTGCGGTGATTCAGCATCATCATCGAGAGTAGTCGCTGCCATGAGGCTCTTGAGGTCTGATAATGAACTACGCCGCTTCTTCCTGGGTGATCGTGGGAGTGGCTTCTCCGTCTCCGGCTCGCCGATTGTCTCCAACAATCTATGAGAGCTGCCGGGTCTTTGCATTTCGTCAAACGCCCCTGCTATGGGCGGACGATCCTTAGAACCTGGGCGTCTCGACAGCTTTTTGGGCAGTGTGTTGTCATCGATAGACCTTGAACGGCCTAATGATGCTTTAGATAAGCTGTTTACCTCGCCCGTGGCGGGATTTCTATGCTTACTGAGCTGTCGCCATACCGAAGGTCTCTCGTCTCTGCTATTTTGCCTTAACAGATTGTCGAAACCGAATTTGCGGCGCAGCGATGAAGTGTTCGAGGCTAAGGAGGGTGTGTATCCCTTGCCACGGATCGCCGAGTTGATCGACTCATATGTTGAGTTATCGAGATTGAAACTGTGATTTAAACCAGGTTCTTCGAAGATTCGATCGCAGTCTTCCACCAGACGATCGAGAAGGTTGATATAATTAGGAGCTGTTCCATCGTAGACGAGCAGCTCTGCAAAAGCAAGTGTTAATGCTCCCCTGTCACCATCGTTGCCACACCCATCCAGCAGATTGGCCAAAAGCTTGATGAGGGCAGTGAAAGCGCGACGGTTCTGTGGTGCCATGTCTCCAAACAAAAAGTTGACAAAGTCCGCAAAGTCTCCAGGCACTCTCTTATTCACCCGCGCCTGGAGCGTATCAAGTGAATGCATTGACATGACAGGACCAATTTGATCAGTCCAAGCAATGCGAAGGAACTTTTCGAAAGCCACAAATATGACCTCGGTGCCTAGATCGGCGGCGGCATCGACGTCAAACGGGCTCTCAATCAGCCTGTTGTATAGTTCGTTCACAGACAGCTCATCAACCACAGAGCGCTGGAGCAATGTCCGACCAATAATAAGACCCTTGCGGGAGTGAAGAGCAGCAACATATCCAGTGAACGTCTGCTCTAGGCGCACTAATGGGTTTTCGGTCCGGGTTTCCTCTTGAGATACACTGTCCTTGCCTCCCCTTATTGAGCTGACAACAGATGCTTGGCTGTTGTTTCGGTGTATTGAAGGCACCTGCTTATGTTTTGAGCCCAGACTTGCTGTGTCTGAGATATGCACAGAGCTGCCTCCCCAGAAACTGGAGAGAAGCTTGACAGGAGAAGAAGCCAAGAACGATTTGGTCTTTTCTGCTCTTGTGTTGAGTAAGAGTCCATGCAGAGTTTTTGAATAATATGATACGAGAGGTGCCGTCAATTGCATATTGGAGATACTATGCTGTGTGCTTAATAGTTGAATAACTGTTGCTGGTTAGCTTAGGGCTCTAGGGATCGTCGTGCTGATTTTCACCTCGTCTTGACATCGTGGGGAGGAAGTCTTCCAGAGCAACTTCGTCCTGGAACTGCCTCCCATTCAGCCCAACGGTGAGCATCGATACCTTCTTCATATCGCTCGTGGTCACATTCACGACAATCTCGACACCGTAATGGCCTACAGGCGCTCCTTTAGTGCCCCTATCATGATCGACGACTACTCGAATCGGGGCAGGCTCCTTGCGGCCTTCGATGAGTTGGTCGGCGCCCTCCTGGAAGATAGCAGCGTGAAGTCCCAGGTTACTATCTGGCATTCGGGCTGATCGTAGAGTCCAGGTTGGGTCTTCTCGCTCTTTTTCCGCGAATCGAGCTTCGACTCTCGCTTTGACCACATCCTCTCCCCACTTGGCGGCTCTGGCTTCGTACATCTCCTGCAAGAGAAAACATCGAGATGTCACGGCCTTGCTGATGCGGTGCTCGCCTGGATGAGCCCCCCTCATTTCTGACGTCGAAGTCATCCAGAATAGTGTGCCATCTACTGCCTCCGTAAATCGCACGTCAGCCATGTCATGCCACCCTGTAAACACAAACTCATATGCCGCTGGACCTCCTGCTGCGTTGGTCATAGAAATAAGTAGACCGGCTGCTGAGGGTTTCTCGATCTCACGAAGAAGCTCTCGTCCTGTCATATTCCCGCTCATCTTCTTGAGGATAACCACACAATCCGAAAAGAGTAGGAAGATGCCAGATTTATCTGACTGGTTGAGCAATGGCTGAAAAGGCGGTGCCAACTCCGTGAAATCGGCCGCTGCGATGAGACGTCCTTGTGGTTCAAGATTCAAAGGCCAGGCTTCAACCATATTTCGAAGTCTGTTGGCGACATGAGGCTTGTCGGGTAAAGGATCGTCCATTGAGCATATATTTGTAATGATATCTCGTGCCTTCAACATGGGTTGCAAGGCGGGATGTGTCATAGGAATACAGCCAACGATCTGATCTATAAGCAAGCTATAACGAGGAAGTCTCTGGACGGGCTCAATAAGGATAGAGCGTATCGCCTGTTCACCAGCCTGAGCTACCCTCTGTTTGAAACTCGATTGCTGGTCGAGGAAAGAATTGAGTAACGTGGGAAAATGTTGGCTGGCCTTGATATAATCTTGATAGCACTCTGTGAACTTGGGAAACCACTCCAAGAATAACCTGGCGATTTGTAGAGCACCACTTGGGTCTCTTGTTCTGCCCAGTTTGGACCCCATAAAGCCCATCGTAGGTGTTTCCATGTCTTTCAAGGCCTCCTCTTCGGTGTCGTCTATGATCCTCCGCATCTCCTCCATAAAGGCAGAGTTGACCTGGAGGATGCCATCTGCAGAACTGGGGAAGAGCTTCTCCAACTCTTCCTCGGAAGGGCTCAGACTACCAGGAGCTCGCGCTTGAGCGCTCTCTCGAAAATCGGCTGCGACGTGCTTGACCAGCTCCCTCACTTTACCCACATACCGCTCCTCGGTCTCCACCAATTCTGTCAGCTTCATGCGTAATTCCACCTTTTGGTCTTTTAGAAACGACTTGCTTCGATTTAAGGCGGTCGGCTTAGAGGGCGCTCTTCGTAAACGACTAGTCGGCAGGAAGACTGGCTCTCCGAACAGCTTTATCAGCGGGGTGTACCCTCCATACTGGCGCAAAGTCGGGTCGAGGATATCGTCTTCGTCATCGGGCACGTCCTCGAGGTCGGCGGCTTGGAGAGGCACGATAGCGCCCGGTGGGAGAACAAAGTCGAGGTCGACATTGCTGATATGTTGCGTCTGCAGAGCGTCCTGTAATGTCTCGATGATGTCGGCTGTGTGGTCGCTCTGGACCATGTCCTTAACAATCTCGGCAGCATGTTGCTCGCTGAACAGAGTAGGTGCACTGCCCGGACGTCGACCTCGGGTAGGGTATAGGTTCTTGAGGTAGGTCTTTACGCCATCGGGCAGCTCTGTGAAGTATTTAAAGAGGGCGAAGGCGAGAGCGCGGTAGACCTCATCGCCCTGAAATTCGCGGGGTAAATGGTGGACGACACCGTAGAATGGAGAATTGGGCGAGATTGTGATTCGAGGGAAGCTCTGGAAGCCGGCGGGGGTGAAGACGTGGACTTGGACTCGAGAACTGTTGAGGGTGTAGTTTGCGGTAGTCGAGGGCCCATGGAAGAGTAGCAGAGGAAGATGGCCTAGCAACGGATCTGCGGCGTGGTATAGAGTGACATTGTCAGACGACAGTGCCAACTCCTCGGTAACGCGAACCATGGCGTGGGCGGTGTCAGAATTAAATCCGTTGGTCAGGAAGGGACTCGATGTGTGTTGACGTCGATGTTGACTTGACCTGACTTGATTTGGAGGGCGGTGGTCTCCAAGTTGGGCCGCAGATGGAGAGCGATTCGACGAGAAGCGATGAACCAATGGCCCAGCCCAAGATAGACTCAAGCCTAACTAAAGTACAGAGGCGAGAGAGACCTTTTGGATATGAACGAGTCGCCTCCTCCCTCGTCACGGACACAGAGATTCGCGCATGCGGGCAAAGTCGATCAAGTTTTCGTGAGGGGGGGTTCGTTAAGACAAAAAAAAATTGGCTAGGATTAGAAAATGTGACAAGGCAAGGCAAGACAACCTAAGCAAAGACAAAAGACGAGGGTTTGGTTTTGGAGGTTTGAGCTTTGGCCGTAGTCGGGGCGGGAGCTGGGAGTCAACAAAGGCCCAGAATCGGGAGCGGGAACACAAGCGAACAAGTGGGTCCCATCGGTTTCGAAAGTAAACACACCAACTACGCTAGGCCCAAAAACCCACTAAAATTTACAGGTCAGGTCCCTACAGCACGATACATACGATACGATCGAGCGTCACACAGATTCACTTTTGATGTTGCATTCAACCAACAGTTGATCAACAACAAACAACACGTGATGGGAACAACAAACATCGCTACTGAACCAGATTGTGTTATTCTTGTTATTCACGGCTGCAGCTGGCATGGCACTAAGGACCCGACTTGGTAGTGCTCTTGGTGTCTGTACTGTCTGTATATGGTGTGTCCCAAATAAACTCGTTGGCCTGGACAACAAAAAACCTAATCTCGACAACAGCGGTCAAACACAAATTCAATGCTGACCATGCCCTGGGCGGGGATCAGCGGGAGCTCCCTTGCTAAATTCCAAGGCATTGACCGCTAAATTTGGAGAGAGAGCCCCGCCGATGTAGACTAAAGTCTCCATAGACTAGACTAGACCGTGTCTGACGCGTTCAGCTATTTCTGACAACAGATAAACCTGTACAACTGCCAAGAGATATATCATCACTATAAATGAACTATACCATACGAATATAGGATGTCCATGTCTGGTTCTGCTCTGGGAAACAACTAATTCTACAGGTACAGGTACAGGTGGCCGGTGGCAGGTGGCTATTCTGCTGACTCTCCCTTAAAAGCCCGAATAACCTCTTCGGCTCCCCGTATCCCACTCCTCACCGCACCGTCCATGTACCCCTTCCAGACCAACGAGGTCTCAGTGCCTACAAAATGCAGCCTCCCAACCACCTCACGCAATGCCTTCCCACTATCACTCGTCAACGTTCCCGGCATCATCACCGGCGACGGACAACCCCAAATCCAGGGCTGCTTAATCCACTCCTGCAAGATGATATTGACAGGTTCGGGTGCCTTTATACCGGCACCACTGAAGACTCCATTGAACTGCTCCAGCACGATTCTTTGTTTCTCTGTATGTGACCACTTGGACCAGTCTCTGCCTCTGTCGCCCACGACGAAGCAGGTGATGCTGTATTGCCCATCTTCTGGTGAGCACGTGTCTCGTGAGAAGTGAATTGGACCTGTCTCGCATTCTATGATGCCGCTGAAACCGGCCTCACGCCACCACGGCTTGTCAAAGATAAATATGGCTTTAGACGTACAGCCCAGTGCAGTGCTTTCGCCTAGTGTCTTTTTGCTCTCTGGTAGCGGCGGCTCGAAATTGATAGAAGGGTAGAGACACGTGGGAACTGAGACAATGACCCTCTTGGCTTGGAAGTTCTGCTTAGGGCTGGCTGTTTCGATCAAGACACCATCCGAGCCCTGTTTGATGGTCTTGACGGGGCTCCGAAGTCTCACGGCGGTTTCTGGGAGCTTTGCTGCTAGACGGATCGAAAAGGTCTGGTTTCCTGTTTCTTGTCAGTCAAAGGCTCGCTTCACAGCAGGTTGAGGTGCTCACCCTGTCTGTTGCGCAAATACTGTCCTCCATCCTTCTTGTCAGAAGCCATATTGTCCAAGCCCGTACCGCTGCGGATATAGTCGACCATGAACAAGGCGCTGACTTCGTCTGGCCCAACACCCAAGAGAGGACTCGTAGCCGAATCAGCAACAGCAGGACCAAGTTCAGGACCTAGAAACTTTACGCTGAGTTCATTGAACGTCATAGAGTCCAGCATCTTAGCTTCAGGGTGAGCCCAAGGGTTCTCTGGGTCAATCTCGTCAACCCACTTGTTCAGCTTCTCAATGAGTTTCTGAACAATATCAGCTGCATCTGGAGGCACAGGCATTCCGGCACCATGCTTCATCTTAATAACATTGCCATCTACCCCCTGATGCAAATTGTACCCAGTGGCTCTCTGCTCGATCAGATCAAATCCAAACTCTTGCGCCAGTTTGTATATCTCGCTCTGGTTCGTATCATTGAGCCAAGCGGCGCCCAGATCGACTTTACCTCCCAGGTGAGAGGCATCGACGCTCAGAGTCTTGCCGCCGACTCTGTCGCCAGCTTCGAGAACGATAACAGAATGGCCAGCTTCATGGACATCGACAGCAGCGCGAAGACCAGAAAGGCCCGCACCGACGACAACAACGTCGACTTTCTCGGGCTTGTGTGAATTAGCAATGGTCATTTCAGGATGAATGGCAAAGTAAGGAGGAAAAGAGCAAAGCTGCTAGCTACTCTGGCATATTTATACGCTACACAGCAAGGGGGCCAAATCCTTCTTGAAGCTATAATCTGACATGACTGAAGCAGATTGGTAGTTGTACACATTCCTTTTAGGTCTGAGCATCTTACTCATTGTCGTACGTACTGTTTGTGAGAGTGAGATTTGCTCATTGATCGACCCTGATGAGGGGAAGAGGTCAGCAAAAACAATTTAAGCTTCTTTATCCTGCCCTTGAAGCAATGTACATGCCCTTTTGTAACATGAATTTCCCTTTTGCTTTATGGTTAATCACGCGTTTTAATTTATAGCAATTCTTCCCAATAGTGCTCAATTCCCCCGTCTTTCCGTCCGTCATGATAGAGGGGCACCATAGATAAGATTTTCTGGCATGTTACCCTTCAATATAAGCAGATGTCTGTACCTGACAATCTGACCATATTCGGTCTCACAATTGTCCAGAATCGCTAAAAAGAGTCAATCATACCAAGATAACTATCACTCTTTTTTTATATAGCAGAGTTTGTCTTAATCCCATCAGTGTCACTCATTCGTCTCAACCTCCAAACTCCAACGGGACATCTTCACGTGGACCCAATGCCCACTTCACTTTTAGCGCGTCATGATACATCCCTCTTCTCTCCTACACCAAACAGTCTCCCTTTCAACCAACACAAACAATAGAAACAAGCCATCATCAAAATGTCAAGCCAATCAGGCGGCATCACAGTCCAGCACAACCCTTCCACAACAAACTATCGCCTCATCGAACTCCCTCCGGACCTATTATCTCTTCTCGAATCCGACGATGCACCCGTGTAAGTCAACCCCTACTCTACTCTTACTCCTCTCACAAGAACTCTGCTCATCTTAGTCAGATTGACTATGGAGTCCTCTGATTCATCGGCTGTTATCAAAACGCCTACAAAGACGTATGCTCTTCGTCAGAAGAACACTTCGAATGCTCTCATGCTCCTCTCACCTACGCTTTCGCCTGCATCGTCGGATGGTCCTGTTGAGCAGGGCATCTCCATCATTTCGACCATAAAGGAGACTGTAGAGCTAGATACTGTTCCTGATGTGTCTTCTAGTACTACGAAAGGACTTGGTGGCGGTAAAGGGAAGTGGCATGAGCGATTCGGGAGAAACAGGTAGTGGGCTGTATATGAATAGTGTGATACACTTTGATTACCTCAAGAATATACAATTTGGATTATGAGTCAAGGTACTGTCTTCCTACCATTACGGCATGCAGAGTCCGCCACTTGCCAATCAAGAGGTAGGAAGTATCTCATTAAAAGAAATTAACGCCATCTAGTAACATGAAGAAGACTCCAGTTTCACGGTCCATGAAGGAGATGACGCTGTCCCACAAAATACATGCAACACCCAGCTGAATCCATAACTTTGCTCCCATTTTCCCGACCTTCAGGCTTCTTGCACCACTTGCTAGAGAGTGCGTCGTGGTAACATTTGCTGTGTTACTCTTGATCCCCTGCACAGTCAAGGTTTCTAATAAAAAGGCACCTGTCTGTCCTCTCAATCAAACTCTTTCGCTCATTAAGCCCAGTCATCGCTACCCTGGGCCACGCCAATTCCCCATTGGATCAGGTTGCCCCATCATGTAAAATGGTTCAAAGTTTGGCAGTCCTTGAATGTTTACCCCTGGCATCGCTGGGCCCGGATTTCCTGGTGCCACTGGGAGCGCTCCAGCCTGGAGCTGTTGTTGTAGCTGTTGTTGTGCTTGTATTGGTATATCTGGCACGTATTGTACTTGCTGCACTGGCGGAGGTCCAAATGGTGGTGGTATTCTATTACCAAGGCGAGCAACTGCATTCTTAAGGCGACGTCGGATCCCTATATGTGCCTGCTCATGGACTTGGTTCTGCAGGCGGCCCAAATCAAATGGAATTTGAGGCTCCCCTGGTCGCCGCCGAGCATTGTGAATGGCACGGGCTTCTTGAAGTTGCTGGGCGTAGGGTTGGGCGTGGTCATGGGCCGGGGCATGAGCTTCCTGTTGCCTCAATAAAGCATCAAGATCTTCTTGACGAAAATGGTATGGGTTGTGTGCCGGTCCATGCTGTGCCGGTCTCTGCTGTGCCTGTGCCTGTACCAGTGCTTGTGCCTGTACCATGGCCTGTACCGCCGGCGGAGCATCGAAAAATGGCCTTTGTCCTTCGAGCGGCAGAACCGGCGGCGCAGGCATGAAGTTGACTGGATCCCTAAATCTATGTCGAAACTTATTCTTCCGCCGCATATCGTCTGTCTTGACCCTTTCAGACATGTTGAAATTCAGAAGCTCGGGCGCTGATGCAAGTTCTGGATTCTCCTCCAAGACCTTCTGCTTAGCTGCCTTTTCAGCCGCATTGACTTCATTTTCGTGACGCTCTTCAGCACTCTCGAATAAGGGACAGTTTCCTTTCTTGCCACCTTTACTCTCATCGTTGAAATGGTCATAGTCACAAGACTTGGAACATACGTAGCACTGAACGTTACCACAGCCTTTGCGGGTGCAAGTCATCTTGTTGCAGCCTTCTTCCTTGATAAAAGGGGTGTCGCCTACCAAGACATAAGCAGTCAGCAAAAGAAGGAAAGAAACTTGAATGGACGTCATACACTTGTTACATTTGCGGATGAGGGCTCTCGACATAGCCTCTTCTACCTCCCGCCGCAGGTCGACGCCTCTTTCGATGGCTGCCTCCTGGCATGTTTTCGGTATGTGTGTTTCGTAGTTACAAAGCCGGCAACTCGTGATTTTGCAGTCGTCGTTTTGGCACCGGAATTCTCTGTCGACGTCGACTGGCGGGCACTCCTCTGCATAGTGACAAAAGGGACAGTTGGCCAGGCCGGGCAGATTGGCCATGCGGAGATTGGCCTCTAGTTCAATTCGATCGATTGCCGCAGTCAGTTTCTTATTCAAGAACTTCTGGCGCTCGCTGTAAGAGAACCCAGCCGTGCAGCCAATCATGGACATGCATTCAAGTTCGTACTTTGAAAGGCCAATTTGTGTCTCTGCATGTCGGCGGGCGCAGTTGATACAGAAAGGCTAAAAAGGGGTTAGCCAGAGTCTTCTTGCTAACACAGAGCAGCCCATGACACTTCTCAAATCTCCAGAAACCTTTTTGACTACAATATAGTTGAAAGGGGGGGACACTTACGTGAGGATCATCGCCTTGACAATAGACGAGTCTATTCCATGGAGTATCGACAAAGCAGCAGCCGCACTCAGTTACTTCTCCTCTTGCATCTGCCGACTCAAGGTTCATCCTCTCGGCCTCCTCGGCCAATGCTTCTGTTCGACGCTTTTCAGCCCCGTCCCACTGCAGTAATCGAGCAGCCTCGAGTTCCTTCATCAATTCTTTCTCCCAGTCGTTGGAGCAGTTCTGTATGGACGCGTCAATACTCTCTTTTCTGTATCGCTGTACCGGCACTGAGGGTGTCTTCTTCAATTTCCAAGGCAACGGGTGATGATCGCTTGCCTGATTGAGTGCAGTGTCGATGGCAATAAATGTTGGGAAAAGGCGATTTCCGTTTTCAGCAAGAGTTTTTTGAATAACCTTGACTGGCACCAAGGGGAAATCTCCTGCGATCATTTGCTTGCTGGGTAAAAGTTAACTGGACAGCTCTCACCCCTCATCTCGGTCATGCTGGCACGAAGCTCTAACACCAAAAGCCACCCACCTGATCACGGAGTATGTGCGGTAGAAAGGGGAGGTAAACTTACATAGTGGTCATTTGGATACTCTTGGGAGCAATGACTTGTCCTTCAGGGTTACTGTATTTACGCTTTGCTTCGGAGAGTCTATTCTCGAGTTCCTCGATTTCATCTTCGTCGTCTTGACCTTCGATTGTGCGCTTCCTCTTGCCGATGGCCTGTTTCGGTCGCTTTGCTTTTTGATATACTTGCCCAGACTCTTGGAGATCAAGGAGATGATTGATCACTTGATTGGGGACGAATGAGAGAGGCCCAGCAATCTTCTGGACATAGTCGAGACAGATGTCTGGAAATAGAGCAGTAACTTCTTGAATGCAAGTATCTTGTAGGGGCGGAGATGATTCTTCGGTCTCGCTTTCGGGATCCTCCATCCTCGTGGTGGCGAAGTTCTCTGGCTCTTTGTTCACGATCGAAAGTTGAGGCCTAGGCTTGACGATAACGGTTAGAAAGGAGATGAGAGACAAGGGATTCATAGTCTCTAAGAGCCCTGATTTTTGTTTATGATCTGGCGGTGGATCGATCTGTATCACATCCATTCCGAGAGCTTGTGAATGATGTTGGCGCCAGCTGGCACTGCTCGAGCAGACGTCCTTCACAAATAAATTCTCTGGCAGGTGCAGAGGCATATGGAATAAGGAGAAGATGCAGTGGCAGTGGGGGACAGAAAGAGTTAATTGCGACAGTGATTCAACACTTGCAACGACTGTCACATAAGTATAGTACTGAAGATGCTGGGGTCGCACATTGGCACCAACCCTTGACTTTCACTCTCACTCCGAGATGACGGCCCCTTCCACTTTTCACGGCTCATCCGAAACAATTTCGTGCGCAAAGGCAAATGAGAATCAAGGTTCGCCGTGAAGAGGTGGTTGAAAGACGAGGGCGGCGTCCACGGTGATAATGACGCCACGGCTAAACACGAAAGCTTGTGTCCATGATTGCGAGTGGCACTCTTCTCTGGCGATGAAGGGATTCTAGGTAAGGTATACATACGAGAAGCCAGCTCGCGACTTTGCGGCGTGACGAAAGTTTAATAGGCTTGTGCTTGTTTGATCAAGAATATGAATGAGATGGAGGAACTTCGATATTCTTACCTGCGACAAAGATAGTGATTCTGTAGGTATTTCAGTGAATACTCAGCACAGTAGAAGCTGTGCCTAAACTGCTCAGTCGTATTTCGATTCGCTATAAGTGAATGATCGAGGCCGTATCGTGATGTTGAGGTTGATTAATTCGACGTCGAATGAAGGTGGTCGGTCGAGTGATGGATGAATTTAGAGAGAATAATAGATAGAAGACGAGGCAGAAGAGAAGGTTAAAAGGCGTTTGGGGTTATCGCCTATAATAGATGGGAAGAGAGAGAATGAATGACCAGCTCCTTCTATCCCTTCTTTGTGCTTTATTCAAGACTCCATCGGAAAATGGATGAAAAAGCGATTAACCGATTGTTCAATGATCGCACTATCGCGGTTCGAAGCTGCCTCGTTTCAAACCCCCGCTCGCTTCAATAGAATAGTAGAGGTTCGCCAGCAATGAAACGGAAGATGACAGACAATACGAAATAGAAACTATGTAAGGGGAGAGAAGAGGTTGGATGGGAAGATAGAGAATTAGAGAGAGGCGCGATATGCCAGAGGAAGTGATATGTTGTAGAATCGAATCATCAACCATGGGGTCCCAGATTCATAATGCTGGTACAACTTCATAAGAAAGCAGGTAGATAGATGCTCACGAGGTGCGGAGTAAGAGTCAGACGAGATGGGAGCTGATTGAGTGACGACAAAGACAAGATATAGAATAGACTAGAGGCTACAGCACTCTTTGATTAGGGTCTACTAATTCGACAGAGACATGCAGTAGAAGAGTCAGTCTTGGTGATGGAGTAATTCAAGGGATAAAGAAAAGCCCAAGTTCGAGAAAGGATGACGGAAGAAACCTTGGGTCTCGTGATGGATGGATGAAATGTGTTGGTTTGTAGGTAGGTAAATAAATAAGCTGTCGCACTTGGGTATGATACGATGCGACATGCAATTTGAATGAATCGTAGTAAGGTAGCATTAGTCGTCTTAGTCAGTCGCTTGCCTTGGTACAACAGAGCAAAGCAACGACGGCGTCTGTGGCGTATAAGGTTTCTTCGGAAGGGATCAAAGTCAGTCAGTCAATGACATGCTTCCTCCAAATGTATGTGGATGGATGTGGATGGCCAGGTGAGGTGAGGGGTTGTCAGTTGGTCATCCAGCTGAATATAACAACCCAACAACTCCTTGCCAGGTCAAACACCTGCCTATCATTTTAGCCTACAAGGTCTATTCGCATAATCCATCCATACACTCTAGGAGTAGATGTATTAGTCTACAGCATAATGTGGAGGAAAGCATATTTAAATGATACCGTGCAAGACCGATTCTCCAAGAACTATTCAACTGTCTATCCCCTCGCTCTATAAGGTTACCACCTCAAGCTCTCCAAGGTAGTTGAAACAAATCAGTTCTAGTTACACAAAATTCATATCCCATCAAACAGCCAATGCACAGACCCGTGGTTTGTCGGCCCAAGAGTCAATCCTAATTTCGATAGCTTGTAAACTTCGCAAACGCATACTCCCCGTCCATGCAAACTGACAGCTGACAGGTATTATCATTATTCGTACTATCACATTACTATCATATGTTGAAGCGAGCCGAGCCGCTCAGGGGCCAATCCTACTCATCATCCTCAGATTCAGCATATGAATCTGCTACCTCATCATCATCTTCTTCTTCTTCCACTGCGTCTTCATCATACGAGACAACTTTCCGTCCGCTCCGTGTTGACCGTCTCGTTACACGTCCAGCCGAAGGCTTTTCCTTGGCCACTTTCGCTGGACCTCGCCTCCTTATCCTTTCACTCGTTTGTGGCGGCTCAGACTCTGCCTCGGACTGCGGATCCAGTTTGGGCTCCTCTTCCTCTTCATGCTTCAGCCCTGCATCAAACTTTGTGTTCACCGGTCGAGACTCCGGTTCAGACTGCGAGCCTGCTTCGACCTGCGATTCCGGGGCCGGTTCTTGTTTGCTGTCAACCTCCATCTGCATCATTACTCTTTGCTGATCTGTGTCATCGTGCTCCATCACTAGTCCGTCATCGCCGTCATCGTCATCGTCAACGGCAGGGAAGAAGCTCGAAGTGTGGTGGGCCTGGGGTTCCTCTTCCTCCTCTTCTTCCACATACCCCTCTGGAAGAAATCCGCCAGCCATATCTTCATCCTCAACCTGTGGTTGCTTCTTGGTCTGGACCGAGTCTCTAGCATGTCCAAACACAGATATTCCATCAGTAATTTCGCCATACTCCTGTCGAATCCGTTCTGCAATGCGCATGCCCATGAGGAAGCGGCGCCATTGAGCCAACGCCTTCTTTCGTCGCTTCTCATCTTCTTTTCGTGCGCGTTCTGCCTCATCCTTCTCAAGCTCTACCATCACCATATCGTGGTTCTCCTGAGCAATCACAACACCCTGGATGACAGGCACAGCCATCCGATGACCAAATTCAAAGTCCACAACGGCTTCCGCATAGTCGATTTGTAACTTTTTACAAACACGCATAGCCCCTCGGAAGGGTACATGCACAGCACCCTCGGGGCACATATGTTCAGCAAACAAATCGATATTCCTGCGACTCGGTTAGTAGATTGGAGTTGGAAGAAGCATTCGGCTACATACCCGTATTCGTTCTTGGGGATAACACCGTCCTTGATCGGAGGTGGAATGATCCAGTCGGTTTGCTCCCAGCTGTAGAGTCCCTGCAGGACCTTTTGTCCCGTGGCAGCTTCTGCTTCCATGATTTCTCGCCGGCGATTTATCGTAGCTGCGCGGTAGGGCACCCTCTTCAATGGCTGCTCTCCAGCCAGTGGTGCACGTCCCTGTTTATGCCAGGTCTCGGCACTCTTGACGTTCAGAACATCGCTGCGCAGGAACACATCTTCTTCCTCGACCTTCCCACCTTTGCCCTTGTTTTTGAACACCTTGGCGGCCTTCGCTCCAGGTCTGAGTGCCTCTTCACGCTTCAAGTGCCGCTCGAGGACAAACTCCTTGGACTGTTTGTAGTATTGTAATGTCTCCTGACCTTCCTTGACCTCCTTCTTTTCAGGCTTGGTAGGCTTCAGATCTGCTGCTTCTTCCATCTCATCGACTTCGGTTACAGGGTGGTCTTTGCTGCCTCTCAGATATCCAGATATTGTGGTTTTGAACCAGTCAAACTGGTCATATCTCTTGACCTTCCCATGACGGTTGTAGACGGGGACTTTCTCTGGTGTCATCCTTACTCCCTTGGTACGGCCAGGAAGCATATTCCGTTTCAGATATCTCACTGTGACATCCTTGCCGGTTCCGTCTTGTGAATAACCCACTATGTATGCCATGATTTGACGTGCTTTGTCGGCCTTGGCTCCACGCGGTTCCAAAGATTCGATGAGATCCCGGTTTGTTCCAACTACGTTTTTGACGATGGCATCAACGGGTAGGTATTTGTTTGTGACTGGTGATAGGACTTCTGTCCAATAGTGTGGGAACTCCATGTCGGCGTCATATTTCTTAGTTGGTGTCTTGGCCGATGTCTTCCTTGGCGTGACATCCATCTCAACGACAGATTCATCATCAGTGTCTTTATACTCAAGCTCCAAATCATCTGGATCGCTTTCAAAGTCTATTTTGGGTCTTGTTTTTCGTGACGAACTTGTCGTGGTCTCTTTCGTTTTCTTGGTAGACTTCTTTTTTACTGTAGTCGAGCTTTTTGTTGCCGTTTTGGCCTTTGTCTCCGGCGGCTCGTTTTTCTGATCCGCGCCTCCGGTCTTTTCTGGTTCGGCCTCCTCGAGTTTATTCCATCCAAAGCCTAGACAGGGCAGGTTTGCGACCATTCGTGCTTCAAGGCCCAAACCACGAAGCAGAGCTGTAAACAACTGGGCACCTACATCTCTACTCCCTTCGCATGCCCGCGCATGATGTCTGAAACCCTCCAGACTTGAGATCTTCTCACCAAACTGCTCTGGATCATGAGGTTCGGCTTTTTGAGCTTTCGTAAGACGGTCTAATCGCTCAAGGGACATATATCCCCATTTCCTCAACCCTGGCGCTGTAATTCGAAAACGTTGTTTCCACCAAGCTGATAATGTCTGCATAAGTCGAAATAAGGGATCCCCATGGCTCATATCAACAGCCCCTTCTTCCAATCTCTCAGCCTCTTCACCCCAGTCGCGTGACCTTCGGTCCAGGACCTTTTTGCCTTTTGCCTTCGACTTTGCGTTCTCCTTTGCTGGCTTCTTGGGTGTCGGCTTCTTTTCTAGGCCACTGTTGCGCCTCCATCGATCCACCTCATCCCAGAGTCTTTGAGGAAGATGAGAGATCATAGTCGCCTGAACTTCGGGATCACAAAGCCACGCATTTCGGGTAGCATTGTGCCATAGAAGTAACATGACATGAACGCAATGTGTGGCATGCCGGACCTTCCTCTCACGTTTAGATGGTCCCTTTCTGTCGAATGCGTTTGTGAGTGAGATTCTAGTGTCCCTTGTGAGTGTCAATTCCAAGTCTCCGGACGTTATCGGGGCGTCCGGTAATGGTGCAACTGGTGCTTGGACATCTTCAAACTCAATGTCTTCATCATCCTCCGAGTCTTCTTCCTTGCCTTTCAATTGATTTGGTGGCACAACATCCTCGAATTCATCTTCTGACAATGACGTCAAGGAGCTTTCATCATCGTCATCATTCCCAAATCCATGAAGGATCGAGTTTGAGTTGGGTGTCGCAGATGCGTCCAAATCGTCGTACAGTGTTGCTTTGCGCCGTGATGAGTCGGGCTTCTCTTTGGCTGCTTTTGATGCTCTACCTTGTCCAGGTGGTGGCGACTCACGCAAGCGTTTGCGTGGTACTAAAGGAGGCATCTTGGTATCGTAAATAAGATAGTCGCATTCTGCGAAGCACGATGTATTTAAAACTTGATGAACGGCTTAGACTAGAGCGTGGTGGGTACTTCGTCATAGAAGAAGGGAGCACGGGAGGCAGACGCGCAATCACGTGGTTCGATTGAAGGGGCAGCAGCATGAACTTGGGCTTGGAATCAAACGTATCAGTAAGCAAAATGTCAATTTGTTCGAAAATCTAAGTAGTGTGATTAAGAGTTTATATTCGCCATACAGCGCCTGTAGTGTTTTTGACTTAGAGGTCTTTGGTAGAGTACTTACAAATCACTGTAGGAATGTGTACGATAGACTTCATTATTCTCATGTTGGAACATAAATGAACCAATTGAGACCACGAATTAGGAGACTATTTTCTTAATAAACAAGAATATTTATATAATTCCTCTTGGTATCACAAGAGCCCAACGCCAGGCCATGCATCTCTATAGGTAGCTAATCCAGAAAACAGAATGCTCACACCGCAATCAGGTCTGGGGTAGCTGGTCCAACGCCACGCAACAAAACCACAGTATTTCCACTCTGCAACGCCGTCCCAACCTTTTCGTTATACTCCAAAACCCTGCCCCCTTCAACGTGGAAGACGCGAAGCTTGTCCTTCTCATCTGAGCTTTGGTTGTTAATATTCTGTACCTGCAGACTCCTTGCTGCAGCATCCAGAACTCGGCCTACAACCCAATCCTTGTTGTAAAAGAACTCCCCCTTGGGGAACTTGGCTTTTGCCGTCTCTGCCTCAGCCTCCACATATATATACACCCTCTTCTCAACGGGTGTCTTGTCATCGCCCTTGGCTGTCTTCTTCAGGTTGTTTACAGCAATGATGCGTGCTGAGGCAGAGCTTGGCTTTGGTTTGGGTAGCGCTCTGCCAGCTTGCTCTTTCTTTGCTGTACCCCACGCCCGCAGTTTGTCGAATGCTGTCTTTGTCTTCTGACCTACATCGAATTGCATAGGCCGAGCTCCGATGGGTACCAAATTACTACAATTGTGGTCCTCCTTTAGACGGTGCTTTAGGCAGTAATCTCGGTTACATGTTTGACAGTGTACACCAGGCGTCAAAGATGTGCCGATTGTAGTCTTGCATTCGGGCGATGCGCAAGGCTTTTGGGACACCTTGTCCCTTAGAATCTTTCCTTGTCCAATGCTTGGCTGCGCAAGCTCTCTCTGGCGTTTTCGCTCCGCCCACGCACCGGGATTTGTACATTTATGTGCTCCTTCGCTTCGGTGATCGAGACAAAATGTCTTTCGGCATGACTGACAGAAGAAAGGGAGAAAGTCGAGCTGGTTGCAGTAGTCATATTCGCAGTGCTTGCCGATCAACGCGGCTTCGTTTTTGTCGTGCATTTCGACGTAGCTGGTATCTTGAGCTTCTGGTGTGTTTGATGAGGCCATGGCGAAAGTGTTTCGTATTTAATAATGGTAAAAAGGCGGTGTTACCCGTAGGCAGAGGTGTTGTCGCAAGTGTTCGTTCGTACGAAGATGACAGAATTACAAGAGGCGGCGGCGAGGAAACGTCTGGAAGGGTCCGCGTATGACCAAGCTTGGCAGATTACGAACGAGTGTGCCACAAGCTTTGACACGTCGAAAGACAAAAAAAGAGTGAGGCGCGATTGCAGATAGAAGAACAGATCAAGGTCCCGACGGGCTTTTGTGAATCATGCACGTCAATAAATCACGAGTAAGAATCACAGGCGTGTTAATAACTTATAAGCTCAGTTGGCGCACAGCCACTTCCAGGGACCAGGTTGATCGCGGGGTCCCCTCCTCTCCACCACGAGGTTCATTGTTGCATGATTGGATTGGTACAAAGTCAGCAACCGACTCTGCGTCGCATACAAGATTCCTATAAATTGATCGAACGTTGAAACATGAGTTGAGCGCCTTCCATCTCCCAGAACGCCAAGTTTGTTGTGCAAAGCCTCGTATTACAGTTCCTTCTCCTTTGGCCTCTTGGCCAGCAAATCCTCGCGACCCGTCGTAGGCGCATTGCCTACTGCGGCCTTACCTCCGAATGTCTCGAATCCTTTGTGGAACGCCCACTCAACAGCGTTCTCGACAGGCTCGTCGAACATAGCCGGGAGGAAGGGAACCACTGCGAGGCCGAGACCAATCGGAGCCCATGTCCTGATGACCTGGTTCTTCATGTTCTTCATGGCTCGGCCGGAATACCTCACGACACTATGAATAGTGAAAGCAGGCAGTCCCATGCTCGCGACACTCTGGAAGATTGCGCGCTGGACCATGACTGTACGATAGTCTTCAAGCGGCGGCACCGTACCTGGCTCGATCAGGCGTGTCTCGGTAGCAGGAAGGCCAGTTACCTTCTCCTGCCGAGGAGAGAGTTGCACCTTGGGGTTCAACACACGCTGATTGTGCCAGTATGACTTGTAACCTTCATACGAGACATCGCTGATAAGATACAGCCATGATACACCGTAGGCAGCGCGAACGAGATTGGGGTGAGCTACGGGACGGAACGATTCTCCAATGTCCGAAGTGTAGGCGACGTATCGATGCGCAGATAAAAGAATTGTTCGAATTCGCGTTGCATAGGCAGCATATCGAAAGTTGGTGTCGGTTGAGTCGGGACCGCTATCTTCGATTAGCTGGTGTTACACATTTACAAAGGTACACATACTAGCCATCGGTTATGTCATCAAAGACATTTCCGTCTCTTCCTGTCTTGTCGACAGCTTTCTGAACACTCTCTGGTAGCTGGTCCTTTGAGGGGAGCTTCTCAACGATAGCGTCCTTGATCTGAGCTGCTTCGTTCTTCTTCTCCTCCGGCTTGGGGTCTTTTGATTTTCCCCACCAAGACATTTCAAAGATTGAACAGAGAATCAAGGACAAATTAGTGAGGTTGTTGGAAGAAAAGAAAGATGCGATGGCAGGCCTTCAGAGCAGTAGAAGCTTCCACCATTTTAATGGCCCGCCACTACCCTAGATACCTTTACTCACTGGAATGGCTGCAGGCTGCTGCAAGAAAGTTGAATAATCCTGGGTCAGTGACGTTGCTTCCGTAGATCCGATTGATCCCGATCAACGATATGATCCGGAGAATAACCGTACACTCTGGGGCAGTTCGTCCACTTTAGGCCTGTAATTCCAGGCACAAGCTCTAAGTTGAATTTGAGAGCTCGGCAAACTATCTCAACCGCGACATTCGAACATCCACGCATTGCCCTTCGTCATCACCCAATTCGTCCTTTTTTTTGTCTCGTCTAATCATTCACAATGGCTGGTATCGCTTATTACACCATTGCTGGCAAGCAGGTTGCCGGTCACCACGTTCGTTCAGCCTCAATTGCGCTCGCCGCAAACCAGAGACTTCTAAAACTAACACGAATGACAGCTCGCCATTGCCTGGTTGGGAACTCTCGTCGTCGGCACCAAGCTCGCCCTCTCTGGCGGCTCTTCCAAGCCCACTGCCACCGCTACTCCTCCCATCAACGCCTCCAGCTCCGACGAGGCCGACTTCATCAAGTGCGCGAATTCACCCGACGATACTGAACCTTCATGAACTAACCCGATACCAGGAACTTCCTTGATCAGCAGGACAAGAAGAACTAGACGGTTGAATCGAGGGACGATGGTCATATGGTTGTTTGGATGCGGTGTACGTTTATAAGTCATGCAGACATGAGCTGTCCATCGAGCCGGACAGCCGAATTGAGATACCAACAAAAGGCGGTTTCGCTGATCGTGGCATAACGAAGTACTATTCCCCTTCGTGATGCAATCGATGATACGCCTATCGAGCCCGACTGTGATTTATGCAAAGCCGGCTGGATCCTGATACCGAACTCTGGCCCAGAATCCTTGCTTCGCATTTCTATGAACCGAGGTTCCCATGAGCTGCGTAATGGTCATGATGTGAGGGAATGCTAACTGTCCTGTTACCCACGATGATTCGCAACGAGTGCAGCTCAGTTGCAGAATTTGACCTTACCTTTCACTTCCATCTCCACATGGCACACGGAACTCGGATATATCTGGAATACCAATCTGGGGCTTAAATTATGTTGAATTGATTCTCAGTAAGAGAGGATCGAGTTGCTGATTCAGCGCCCTATTATCTGTCATGTTCGCGCGTCGCATTTCAACCTGTGCCTCGTCAACCGAGGCCAATCAACCGGATCTGTTGAGGCTTCGGTACCACTACGTGAATTTTAATGGACCCGTATGCCGACTTGAATATGGAAAATTGTGTTGACACAATTTGGTAAACTGCATTACCGAGAAATACACAGCTAATTCTCAGCTGCGGATCAGACCTTCGAGATGGGCCTGAGAAATGAGGTAAAGCTCTTTTTCTGTTGCATCAATATAGGATTCGCCATGGCAAGGTCGATGAGGTGAATGTCTTTCCCCTTATTCAATCTCGTCATAAGTGGCAATGATCTCGAAGCAAGTATGCATATAATAAAGCGCAAGTGGAAGGCAATCTTATCGCTGTGTTCACAGCCTTACACTGCATGCGGTCATCATTAAATCTATAATCTCTATTACACAATTATGTGCGGTTCTACTTTTGGCAAAAACAAACGCTAAGATACAAAGTAAAATGAGCAGTATCAGTTCGACACATACTCCAAAGATGCTTGTCCTGTTCGACCGAGCTGCCACATTCGCAAGGCAGACATCACCACCATTAGAGACCACCGGTCTCCTAAGTTCTGCTGTATTGCTTTGTCAGAGAACTCAATTTTGCATGTCTTCCATGCCGCCTCCTTCCACGAGGCCATGGCGAGGTATTCCAATGGCGCCTTCATATCTCCAGTTCGATAAAGCTTGAATTCGTGACAGTATTTAGGATCCTTGGCCGCTTGGAGCGGTGTCATGGACCACTCGAATTCTTCGCGAGTAAAGCTGCAGTCTTGTACTGTCTCTGCTTGCTTTGTTTCGATTGCCCATCTGAATACCACGCACTGCTCGGTTTCATCGTATAGTGCCTGTACGATTTCAGTGGCAACCCTAGTATCGATGTCTGACCCAGGGGCTGCGGATACATTGACAATACTCTCTACAACACCTGGGTCAGATAACCCGTCCCGCAGCGTCTCGCCAGCTGCTGCTAGTATTTCGTCCTTTCCGGTTGGTCCGTTGTGGAGGAGAAGACAAGGCGAACCTGAGTTTCGACCAAAAAGTCCAGAGTGTTCTGATACAGCAAACATCTTTGAGCAGCCATCGTTGCCGAGAAAGAAAGTTCGCAGTTTGTTCCATTGCCAAGATATCTTCAAGGCTTTTGGTATTGGGCGATATGGTGTATCCACGCACTCGCTGACCAGGGCTGTACTGGATGGAGTGAGGGAGTTGAAGAGGGCAATTCTTGTGGAGGAAGATGTCGTCGAAGCAGCCGTTGAAGATCTAGCGGTTCCTGGAACTCTATAATGTGGCATGGAGCCATCGTGGCCTCCCAGTGTGCTGGCCATGGTGGATGATTCTTCTGGTTGTTCTGGAACAAGTCGACGACAAGCCTACAAAGGGCAGGGTTTGATGTATAGCGAGTAGCGGTGGCGATATTCGCGTATTGACGACTACCTACTGGTCATATACTGTAAGTCGTGATCTCAATCAATGTCTGGCATGTTGAAGAGCAAGAAAGGGGACTGAAACGGCTGTAGAGGAACAGGAATATCACACAGTCAGCCAGTCAGGTACATAACGACTTATTAGTGTATCGGCAGATCGCCATGCAGACGAAACTAGTGCGCACATGTTCGAAGTTCTCGAACTCTAAGCCAAGTGGCGACATGGTTCATGCTCAGAGCGGGTATACCTGATCAGGAAGTTGACGGACATATCGAGAGCCGCTAGTCATGTAATCGAGTCTCTAGTTTGCTTTACCAGAGTCTGACGAGTTCTTCTGGGGATAGCTTAAACGAGTCTTTATGATAGTTTGAGGTTAATGCTTGTAAGGAGTCGGCGAACGAGGAAACTATTAGAGCAGCACCTCTGTTTTTCTTCAACCTGATGATCCGTTATCCGTTGCACTGCCTAATAGAGAGTCAGTGCGAGACCGGCCCGGAGGTTGAATTCCTGTCCACCCCGTTTCTACCCACTCTCAACGGTTGGCCGAGTTATCCAACTGACACATGAGCTCCTGATTTATACCTAACTTGGAATGAATCTTTACAACTATTAGTGACAGCTCACAGAGTTCGAATATGACTGTAACCATACGCCTTGGCGAATCGTCGTAGCGAGGAGTTTATCTCTTTACGAGGACTGATCATGACATGCATGCGTTTTCTAATTAGGTAACATGGAAATTTGTGCCGAAACGGAGAAAACCCCATGTCCAATTATCCTGGCATGCTTATGGCCGTGATCCTAGTGGACATCCATGCTTCTATCAAAGTTGCTGGAAACAATCAGGACTAGCGATTCAGTCTAGTACGTTAACGAGGAGCCATATATCGAGGCCATTAAGAGCATTCAATATCGTGAATATTATCAAGACAAGAATACAAGAGCACAGGTCAAGTTAACATCAAGACGAAAATAAAGGCCATGGCTCTATTTCAACGGTACCCTGATCTCAATAATGTCATGATCATGATTATTTTTGCTATACAATGCGATTACCTAATCTTTCGTTTGACGCACCTGCCCTCTAATTCATTGACCAGCAAATCACGTGATGTCCATACAAAGCTTACTCCTCCCCCGCCATCGACATTTTTCTCGCCAAAGAGCCATCAACTATCTCCTTAATCGAAACATCCCACCTCCCCCAAGCGCACGTCCTTCGGTTACAACGATAGCCTCACCATCTCCAATTCAATACCCCCAAAATCGAGAACCCACACCTTAAGGAGATAGCCGTCCTGGGCATGTCGGCTGCTACCACCGACCCGGCCCTTGTCGCCGCTCCCGCCCCGGACCTCTCTCCTGTTGATGCCGTCGCTCAGGTAGGCCACGATGTCACCTCCGTTGACCATGTCGGCGATCACGTCGGCGCATCGCCAAAGGAGAGACATTCCCTGACGCTCGACCAGCGCCGTGCTCTGCGTCGCTGGGCGAATAGCCAGCCTATCCGCCCCTCGCACAAGGCTTGTATCGAATGGTTCTTTTCTCAGTATGGCCAGCAAATAAGCCAGTCTACAGTGTCACACTCGCTGTCACCCAAGTACTCGCGTCTAGATAGTGACAATCCTCAACTTTCGGGTTCCCGTCTGCGCTACGGAAACTGGCCTGATGTAGAGAAGCTCGTCCTCATATGGTATCAACAGGTCCAAGCATCCGGCCGCCAACCTACCAATGAAGAACTTGGTGACAAGGCAAAATCAATATTCGGACAGTTGCCGCGATATAAGGATGAAAACCCTCCTGAATTTTCTCCAGGTTGGATCCATCGGTTCAAGAAACGTTATGGACTTTTGATCAGACGGCAACGTCGTCATGGGGACGGAGGAATAAATGCCGTCGAAGATATAGGATATCTGGCAGATTGTTTCCCTCGCCACATGAGCGTCGCCCCTGACACAAGTCCAGCTGCGATCAAAGAAGAAATCATACGCGCTGTTGGTATCGAGCCCACCCTCAACACATGTGCTTTGGTGCGCGATGAAATGGTCCGTAGAATGACAGGCCCTCCTCAACAGGTGCCTCCACCGCCTCTCATGATGCATGATCCCCCTGCAATCCCCCCTCCTCAGCCTGACCAGCCCATCTACGCCGATGATGACCCTGAAGTTGTCTTACAGAATGCTTTACGACAGCTTCAGCAAGAAGAACAAGCTGCCGAAGAACAGGCAGCGGCTGTACGAGAAGAGCGTGAACGCGCTGAAAGAGCAGGACTTCAGCCTAATAGCATTCTGACCACGCCGACTGTGCGTGCTACTTCTGTCCAGCGCTACACGGCCACACCAGCGCATGATATGACCACTGATCTCACCCTCACTCCTATTACTTCGGAGCAGCCTATGACTCGAGATGATCGTCCCGTGCGATGTCCATTTTGCGTTAATCAACGAATGCTGCGATCCATCAAAGAGGCCGTGGAACATCTTTCCACTCACGTTGTTGTCTGAGAGTTTGTTGGGTTACCTAAAACCGCCAGGCTTATGAGGGAGTACTGGTTGACGACTTGGTTTTTGGAGTTTCGGTAGATGAATAATGTGGAGTTCGGGTTGTAAATGTATGTCAAAACACGCCTCAGTTATCTTAGGAAGGCAATAATGCCACATGAATCCTTGCAATCTGCTCTTGTTTCGTTGATTTTCTGTGAATAGTTCATATATGTCTATGTTACATATTCCAACATAGTCGTTGCCTCGTTTACAACAGTCCGCTTGCTTTCAATGCCTTCATAACCTCATCGCTATCCTTCTGCGCCTGAGACTTGTGCTTCTTGTGCTCACCTGGATCTATATAGTTCACCCAGAACTTAAGACCCTCCAATCCCTCCTCACGACACAACTCCCCTCGCTCTTCCGCCATCAGCAACTCTTCCTCTGCAACACCAAGACTCCAGCCAAAGCGTTCCGCAGCTTCTTGGGCTGTAACTCCTCTACCAAACTCTTGCCAATCCCAAGGCACCTCGCGTTCGGGGGGAAACTCGTGAAGATCGCGGAGCCACGCAAGTATGGCCCTGACTGTGGTGCCGTCGGTACGATCACGAGCTTGGACAACCATGACGCCACTACGGAAGGTGCGCAGACGGACAGGTAGCTTAAGCTTGCTCCAGAGCCTGACGGCTTTCTCGAAGTCTGCTGGGCTGACGAGTTCGACACCGCCCCGAGCTCTGTTGAACATGGCCCAGAGATCGACGAGCGTTATGATACCCCCTGCCCTCTTGAGGACTCCTCTTGAGTCATCGGTGAGAAACTCAGCCAAGTTCCTGGCGAGTTCTGACAAATAGAGCGACTCGGAGCTCCCGCCACCAACAATATCCTTTGTCGTGACCAGGCCAAGCTGGCTCGCCGATTCCGCCAAAATGGCGTTCTCTTCAGCTGATGCGTTGCCTTGTCCGTTATTTGTTTGCCGCGCGAATCGCTCTGCAAGTGCAATGACCTCCTTGGCAGATGACATAAGAGCCTCCAGATCCTCGAAAGCACTGCCTATTAGCAACTCATTGTTCTTGCGCATGTTCAAGCCGCGTTGCTCCAGACCAGCAATACCAACCCCTTTCTGTCGTCCTCCGGGAGTGCCTGCCGGTGTGTCTGTGAACCCTTCATCCGCAGCTCGGCTACTTGGAGCAGGAGGCGCATCTCTGAGCAGCCATTTGCGCTGCGTCATGGAGCCCTTGAGTCGCTCATAGAATATCTTCTCACCACCTCTTCGGAAAGAAAGTTTGACACTCTCAGGGGCATCGCTTCCATTCTTATTGATTTTGGTGGGGTCCAGTACAGGCCCTGGAGAGTCTGTCCTTATGGTATCGGCTGTGGAGCTTTGCTGGATAGATGATGGGACATTCTGTGAAATCAGGGGCCCACCGCACATCTCGCAAGTCATCAAGGAAGGGTGATTTGAGAAGGTACAACGAGGACATTGGAAAGATGCAGTCGAGTTTGAACCATTGGTAGCATCGGGCAAGCTTGAAGCTGGACTTTGGTCCGGATTCTCAGATAGGGGTCGACTGCCAGAGTGAGCTGGCCGTAACGGGAGAGGTGCATTCAGAGCTGGCGAAGCTACTGAGCGATTGCTCGCGCCAGAGATTGCAGCCTTGAGAACGTGAGATAAGGTCGGTTTGATCCCGCATGCTAAACATGGCGGTAGAGGTGTATGGGCATTTGCCGAAGTAGGATCAAAGTTCGATGGGACCGGATTTGAGAAACTGCATATGGTGCAGACCCATGTTGCGCTTGTCACAGCTGGAGGCTCAGGGGGTGCTCTATAAGCAGAATCGGAAATTCCTGGTGATCCAGATAGATTTCTCTGTGAACTTGATGCGTTCGAGAGAGCACGGCTGTGATAAGATGATCGCTTACGAGGCTTTGGTATCAGAGTTACCTTAGCTGATGACTTCAGAAAGCCAGCATAGAATTCGTAACGTTCCACGTCTTTCAGATCCAAAGCAACGGAGTGCGTACGGGGCTCCTGCTTGTCAACATAGCAGACACGATGTGAGGTTAAGTAAACCTGACCATTTTGTTGATTGGGGAGCTTGAATTTACTATCATCATGTTAATATCAGAGCCTCAACTTGTGTCGCCAAGAACAACATACCCCTCATACAAGCCTACGTTGTCCTGGACAAATAGGAGCACCTCATCTGGAAGATACGAGGGCCGTAGTGCTGTAGTAAGGTCTATGTGTTTCAGAAACATCCGTCATGAGGGTGAGGCTGAAACAGAGAGAAGTGAATGCTGTGACTGTTGATGAATGGATGAGCGATGATGCAAGTGGAGGATGACCTGCAGCAAACAGAAGCAGGCTAGAAGAAAAACGCTTGACAAATCTTCCAATGAGAGAACAGTAACCAAGAGTCGGTATAACACGGGCTTTGTTTCGACTCCAAGGAGAGTCAAAGGTTACAGTGAAGTACTTCAGTATCAAGTGAGTCTTCCAAGGCACGCGAGACTTGATCGGCCCCCTCCAGTTGACGGCCCCACAGTTGACGATAAGCTTCCACTCGGCGGATCCTTAAGCCCCTAACCTACACTAAACTCACTGTAAGGTTCAGGCGGTGCTTCCCCCGGAGCACAGTTTTTCCGTGAATAAGCAGGGACCACACCGCCACCGCAAGTCTCCTGCCTCTGACCACAAAATTACCTCCCAGCGAAACGCACCTCAACTCTCTCCAACCAAGGACCCTTCATCATCATCTCGCCTTTCTGCCATTATCCGCCCGGCATCATCTTTTTTCTCCCCAACCCACCGTTCGTGAAACTAACCACTCGTGCCGCTAGCATTCCGACGCCATGATGCCAACCTGGCCAGCGCAGCAAGCGCCGAGCGTAACTCAGCAAACCGTACCGACATCTTACGCCTACCCAACGAGTAAGTCATCATCTCTAGCAAACGACATCTCCTTTTCTCGCCCGACAGACCTGACGCGAGATGCAGATCCAGCCTTCATTCCCGTAGCCGTTCGTCAAGGATTCAGTCAGTACGCAGCCCCAGCTGCTCCTTATGCCGGCTACGTGCCTCCACAGCCCCCGGTGCAACATCAAATGTCTCCCGCTTCTCCCGTGAATGGTGTAACCCCGACACCTGAGCAAGCCAAGTCCAAAGTGGACTGGCCCGAATCTGTTCGGAGCTATGTTCAAAGATCTTTCCTCCCCCAAAATGACGAACGCACCGTGTCTCGCGCGGAAATCGAGGCTAAACTTAAGAGCACCATCGGTACCGCAAAGGAAAACGGCACATTATACACACTCGATTGGGACAACATGCCCCTGCCACAGGCCCTAGTTAAGGCCGAACGTGATGCGGATATCAAGCAGAGTTTTCATGTTCCCATCAACTCCAAGAAGAGGAAATCTACCGATTTTGCCAGTAATGACAATGCCCAGCCCCCGTGGCGTACTAACTCGCGATCTTCACTTGAAGACCGTATTTCCTATCCTTCCCCCGAAAAGCGTGCTTCCATGGACGAGCCCCTGCCGAAATCAAGTAAGTTCCAGAAGGAAGCCAACAAGCGCAAGCGACGGTTCGAGAACGAATACAAGTCGCTCAGGTCGCCCAGTCCGCCCCCGCCTTCATCTGGACCTATTGTTGGCACATGCGAGGTACTCGAGAAGAAGTATCTTCGTCTTACCGCCCCTCCAGTTCCGTCCAAGGTTCGACCTGAGCACATCTTGCGTCAGACTCTAGAACTTTTGAAGAAGAAGTGGAAGCGGGAAAGCAACTATTCGTACATCTGTGATCAGTTCAAGTCTATGAGGCAAGATCTGACTGTGCAACATATCAAGAACGACTTTACTGTCTCCGTTTATGAAATCCATGCCCGAATTGCCTTGGAGAAGGGGGATATTGGTGAGTATAATCAGTGCCAGACCCAACTGCGATCATTGTATGGCATGGACCTGAAAGGCAACCCCATTGAATTCAAGGCATATCGCATTCTTTATTTCATCCACACGGCCAACCGAACTGGATTGAACGACACTTTGGCAGATCTAACCACAGCAGAGAAAGGGGAGAAGCCGATTAAGCATGCTTTAGAAGTGCGATCATCCTTGGCGTTGGGCAACTATCACAAGTTCTTCCAGCTGTACCTTGACACCCCTAACATGGGTGCATACTTGATGGACATGTTTGTTGTTCGAGAACGGCTTGCTGCGTTGTGCAATATTTGCAAAGCGTAAGTGCCATCCATCCTCGTTGTTTTCTTGAACATGATTTGCTGACTATTGTACAGATACAAGCCGGATGTGAAACTTCGCTTCATCACTGAGGAACTCGGTTTCGAGTCTGATGCTGATGCAGCCCAGTTCATCATCGATCACCAAGGTCGACATTTGCTGGAAGACCGAACAGACTGCATCGCGTTCCTGACCGGGAAAGCCGGTCCCCTCTTTGAGGGCGCGCGCAGCACGGCGTTCCAAAAGGTTGATATCAAGGGCCAGATCTAAACCTTTACTACTTCTTTCTCGGGTTCTTTTCCTTTTTCGTTTTTGCGTTGCGACTTCTATCGACTTCTCACGACTTGAGACTTGACCGTCGTTATGTTTATCGACGAGACATGATGATACTTTCACACTTGTGATACGTTTTCATTCATGTAGACGACTCGGCGTTTTATACCCATTTCTGCTTAGGTGGCAACGAAATGTCTTCTATTCTACTACACACCACCTGAGGCAAGCCTTCGCATAAGCCTCTTATGCTGCTCTGCCTCGGGCTTTGATCAATTAACCGTAGCCTCGATACCAGCTTCCATCCTATCGAACGAGGCGACACTTTTGGCTGTACGACAGATCACAAAATTGGATGTCGAGTGGGAACTTAGATACAGTGGGCTCGATGGGAAGATTCAGACAGGAGCTCAAAGTCATCTCGTTCCTGGTACTGTTGGGGTCGGTAATAGGCTTGTGGAGTCTTGGGCGGTCATGCAATCGCCAGCCTTATTGTTACACAGTGAATGCGTACTGGCCTCAACAGGAGCCAGGACGAGGTTGATGGAAAAGAGTTTCGGCGTTTCAGGGAGTTGTGGGTTGGTAATTCTTAACAAATAGCAATTGAATGTATTCTAGTCTTTTTGCATGAATGAAGGAAATAACGAATAAACGAAAAATCGATGCTCTTTCTTTACGTCAAGTTGAGGTTTGACTGGTCTGCGCGGGAACAGTTGTGAGATTGGGTGCCTATATAAGACAAATATCTAGAGACCCTTGTTGGGAATGTCCAGCTGGACTCGGGGCGCAGTTGGCAACTCTTTCAAGAGGTCCACCAAGCGTGGGCCACACTGATCGATTGTTCGAATCCCAGGCATAACTACCTCTTCTGGCGTCATCCCGTCGTCAACTACCGTGTTCAAAATTACTGTGTTTAAACTATTGATGAAACCTTGTATTGTCTGTGACAATCACCCAGGCCCTCCCTTCTGGTTGAGGGCCGATCGCCTGTTGCAAGGCGTAAAAACCGCAAACAACGTGTTAAGGCCTTTGGTAGTGCCTTTAAAGTACTGTGGAGATAAGAATAACTTGTGTTGCCCGCGTATGAGAGTTTGGCAGGACATTCCCCTTTTTTGGATTTTGGATTTAATACTTGAGTTATCTTTTCTTAAGCAGCTTATATATATAATTCTACACCCTAACCCCATCCCGAGCACTAATAATTAATAAGTAAGTATGAGTGTCTGCTGCATTCACTTGAGGCCTTGGACCGCTATTGGGCATCACTTTGGATGTCAATAGCGACAAAGGGCTTCTGTGCTCCCAGACTCGGGAATAATGACGAACCCCTGCTAAAAGAGAGACACTGGCCCAGAGAGAAAATTTGACATAGAGGCAGGGAGTCCCGAAGTGTCGGGATAGGCAGGATCTAATGATGTCTTGGCTTAAGGGAGGGAATCGTGCTTCTTCCTCACACAAAGTGTTTCCCAAGACATATACTTAGGTCCATATCTAGGTACAGACATTTTAATAAGGACGAAGAGTTTTCATTCAAAACAGTTACGGCTGATATCAGTTCACGAGTCATATTTCGCGGGTGATGCACAGAAACCGTCGCTTTTGAAGCGAACGGGAGATTGACACACGAGATTAGACCCAGGGCAACGGTATCCGCAGACGAGACAGCGGCGCCATGGTCCATTGTGGTTTTCAGGCGGGGGACACTTCCGGTGGATTCTCAGCTAAGAGGGAGCAGGGGAGGGGTCGGTCGGTTGTTGAATTGAATCATGGAATGAATGAATGCGATGGGATGGAATGAGAATGACTTGAAGGCTGAAGATCAACATGTCGCGTGAAGAGAGAGTTTGGATACACACGATAGTTGCATGGACATTCACTTGCATGTTGATACCAGGTGTGGTTCAGTATGATATCATCGGATCAGCCATTAATAACGGAAGTACATAGACTGGAACGTAGCGTATCGCTGACTGGCATAGACGACTATCAAGGGAGCATCATCCAGCCATGTTTGAACATTCTGGAAATGTGCGCGCGCGGCAGTTGCTTGCATAAACACAAGACAATGGGCTACCAACATCCGGCGTCAGGTGGATGTTTCTTTATGCGTAGTGAGGTAAGGTAAGGTATGCTGTGGGTGGTTCTTTGTCTTGGATAAGGCAGAGAGGTTGGCATTAATGTCAAGATGTGGTATTATGCCGAATCTTGACCAGGGATATCCGAAAGTCAATGTCAGAGAAAGATGGATGAGATGCTGCACTGCCATGGCATGCATAAACTGGCTCTCTTTCTCTCAAATCATTTCATCTCGATTTCTAGAATTGACGTCGCAGTCCTAGTCTTTGATGCAATGCGATCGCTGCGTGGCCCCCCTGTTTGTTCCATCCATCCATGGATGGACTGGACTGGACTGGATTGTGTGTGATGCATCCCTGCCACGCGACGATTTCCGGGCTTGCTCGAGTCCCTTGGTCATTGAAAGTTGCTGCAGCTCGCTGTATCTATCTCACTGCGGAAATTTCCCTTGTATTAGCGTCACCGACGACGTGACGTGCCAACGCCAGAGCTAACGTCTGTGTCTGTGTCTGTGTCTGTGTGTATCGGGCATCACGAACAAGAGAGGGGACTTTTCAGTTGGTAAACCCACCCATGATCCCTGACTAATTTATCATTTGTCCGCACACCCATGCCCATGGCCGTGGATGAGCGAAGAGGAATGAGACGAGACAGGGTTGGGCGGTTGTTCCGAGTCAACAGGCCAAGTCGATGTCTTCTTTGCTTGGTTATGAGGGGTAGAGAATGATAGGGATTGGCCGTGTAAGCGTTTGCCCGTGGGCTGTTTGCAGGTGGTGAAAGTTATTTCGAGCGTAGAGGATGGACGTGTTTGTGTTACATGGTAGATCTCATGCACAATTCTACCCGCTGAGAAAGCTGTCGTGTGCAGTTTGTGGTGTCTCGTAAGCGCTGGACTGACAGTTGACGCCGTTGACAGGGATTCGATGCTTTGGTTGTCGAGTTGAGGGCTTCGAGATGAGCTTGGCAGCTTCTAATGGCTTTAGAGGGAGATAGGTTACAGCTAAAGAAGGATAGCTCAGCTTAGGATCATTTCGTCCAAACATGTCAGCTTCCACAGGCGATGCTCCAACTGCAGTAGCTGGTACATGGCTGAAGCTCAGTCAAAGGTTGAGGACATTGATTGGGATATGAGCGTTGACCATTCATCACTGACCACCAACCAGAGCCATTCAAGTGCTCTACTGTCATCAAGACAATTTACGACTAATCCTTTTCGCAGTTTGCTCATTTCTCTCTCCCTTCTCTCGGCTTCATCTCCATTTAATGACATCTCTTGGTCAAATTCATCCACTAAAACCACTTACAAGACGTCGCTGGCAGTGGAGGCGCCAAGTTATCAGAGGCGACCCCTCCTCCATCACCCCACCTTGAGAGCCCAAGGTAATTAATTTCACCCTCCATCTTCTCGCTGAGGAGCCCAGCCCTCACTCAGGGAGCAAGGAAACCTAAGACTTGAGAAGAGAATGCTAAAATACACTCAGTAAAAAGCCCCCTAAGCTTAGCCTAGAGTTGCCTAAATATTTCTATCACCTACCTAGGATAGAGGTCCAAGTTTTCTTGCCTCCCCTAGGGCTGGGCTCCTCTGCCATTTTACCTTTATCGTTGAAACTCAAAGGCGCCCACAGCTCGCATCAATATCACGTTAAAGGGAACCCAAGGCGAAGGCCCTCTAGTCTTGGTGATCATCGTACGCGTCGAGGGTCACAGATCCACGGACGTTGAATTTCCGAGTATCTGATCAGTCACAGTTATACGGCTGCACCAACCAAAGTCATCAGGTCATCAAGAAGCAAAAGAGTCAAAGCAAAGCAAGAAAGCAAGAAAACACTAAATTGTCCCTTTTTATTTCCAGCCGCCAACTGCTATTTCTTCTCCATCTCGTCAGCCTTTCCCAGAAACTTACACAAATCGCTTCCACAACGTTCGATCCACCCGAGGGAGCATCGTCCAGGCTACTTCGCCGCCCCCCCCTGGCGTGTACTCCGTAACTACACATTCGCGCTCGTTCGTTCGCTCGGTCGGTTGCTCGCAGCCCAATCTTTGTGTGTGTGCAACCCCAGGCATTCGCTGTAAGGTACCCTACCTCTACCTCGGAGGGTCCAGGTCCAGCCAGGTTCAGGTCCCTCCTTCCCTCTCCTCTCCACTTCAACGGCGTTGCTGCAGCCGCTACAACTCTGTGTCTGTCCATCCTGCACCTCGCTGCCTTGCCCGTGCCCGGTCTAGCGGTTAATAGAGGTACGGTACTGCCACTGTCGCGTACCTTGCCTTGCCTTGCCTTACACCAAATATCGGATTGGATCGAAATAAGGTAGCCCAGCCCGCCGCTGTGTCTCGCCGGGTCGTGTCGTCGTCCCTCGTCTCGTACAGTACTTTTAGTACCTTGCTCAGGTCAGGTCAGGTCGTCTCGTCTTAGGTTGCGATCCTTTTCCTACAACCTCCACCTTCGAGCGATTCACAACTTCCCAACTTGCAACTGCCCAGGAGGCATTCAGTTACACAAAAATGAAGGTTCGTCATCGCCCCTTTCCCTCCCATCGCTCATGCCTCTTCGTGCAGCTGCCTCCCATCTCATATCTCTACTGTATCATGCCGTGCTTTGGCTCCAACTTGTCGTGCCTCACAAGGCCTTGTTCCCATCTTCTCAGCTGCCTGAGCCAAAACCCCTCCTCCCCCGCCGCATTCAGCTCGTCCTCGCTCATTACTTGCGCCGGCTTCGCTGGCTGTCCAAGAAATATTCGAGTCCAAGGCTAACAGTAATGCGCTTCGTGCAGGCTCTTCGACGTTCGATCAAAGGTGACAAGGACAAGGGATCCGTCGCTCCCAAATCGGCTGTGGCCATTGTTCCTCCTAAAAAGGTTGGTGGCCTCCCACTCCCAAGCCAATCTCAAGCCTCAAATCCTACTCAATTATGGTCTGCCACATTCGGCACCGCCATGGTTCCACGACAAACTTGTCTTCAATCACTGAGCCTAGACGCTGATGCCCAGTCTAATTTGCAGGTCATTCGAGCTCTTTACGATTACGAGGCAAGATCGAGCCAAGAACTGAGCTTTTCGAGAGGCGACTTTTTCCACGTTATCGGCCGCGAAAACGACCAAGATTGGTACGAAGCATGTAATCCAGCCCTCCCTGACGCCCGGGGTCTCGTCCCTGTCACCTTCTTCCAGGCGCTTGGCCGAACCGAGAGAGACAGCGCACAGTCCGACGGTGGCCAACTCCCCACTCCGACAAAGAACCCCGACCACGATTCTGGATATAGCGAATCTCCAGCAATGCAAACTGCGCCAGCCGTCATGTCGCCCACCACAGCCGTGCCTCAGCAAGGCCACCAGCGTAATTCGAAGTCGGTTGGAAAGTCAGGCGCCATGGTCTACGGAATTGTCATGTACGACTTTGCTGCGGAGAGAGCAGACGAGTTGGAGGCCAAAGCTGGCGAGGCTATTATCGTCATCGCACAATCGAACCCCGAGTGGTTCGTGGCGAAGCCCATCGGTCGATTGGGTGGCCCAGGACTCATCCCCGTCTCCTTTGTCGAGATTCGTGATATGGCAAGCGATAAGGCAATTGCAAACCCGGGTGACGCCATAAAGCGCGCCGGTGTTCCAAAGGTGGAAGAATGGAAGAAGATGGCCGCGGAATACAAGAACAGCAGCATCACACTGGGCAAGTTTGAGGGAGGCGGCCCTCAACAACCCGGGCAGGGTATCGAGCAAGGCATGGAACGAATGAGCATTCAGCAACAGCAGCATTCTCGACAACCTTCCCAGAATGGAGCGCAGGCCGGATACGCATCTCAACCTCGAATGTCCCAACAACCTCAGCAAAATCATGTACAGAAGCCAGCCTCACAACTCAACGCACCCCTACAAGCACGCATACCACGATACTGCTTTGCAGAGGATAAGTACTGGTTCGTGATCGAAGCGTTGCTAGAAGACGGACGGCAATGGGAGCTGTCTCGCTATTACGAGGACTTTTACGATTTCCAGATCGCTCTTCTGACCGAATTTCCAGCTGAGGCCGGTAACACGGGGACACAGAAGCGTACACTGCCATACATGCCTGGACCAGTCAACTATGTCACAGATGCAATCACCGAAGGACGCCTCCATAACTTGGACGCGTACGTGAAGAACATGCTGAACCAGCCCCAATACATTTCGAGGTGCAACCTGGTGAGACAGTTCTTTGCACCCCGCGAAGGAGATTACGAGATCGATCCGAACGACAACGAAGAGGAGTACCGCCTATCGCAAGCATCACAGCTGTCATCGGCCGAGTCCCCAGCTGGTGGATCACAGAACAATCTGAACGGCAGTGCATATGGTCTCTCAGCTGCACCAGCGCATCAGATGGGCCCAGGTTCCCCTGACATTCAAAGACAACCATCTTCTTTGTCACAACCCTCACAAACCTCTCTCGGTAACGGTATGCAACCACAGGCCCAAGCGGCATCAGCGATGAAGATCAAGATGTATTTCAACGGAGATCTCATTGCCATCCGAGTACCAACAGACATCTCATTCCAGGCACTTTATGAGAAGATCTGCGATCGTCTGAAGGTGCCGGCGGGCCAGGAGGTCCAACTGTTTTACAAGGACGAGCCCACTGGAGATAAGCCAAGTATGCTTAGTGACAACGACTTGGACTATGCTCTGCAGCGGAACGAGAAGCTTCTGCTCTATGTGGAGGCCGTGTGAACTGCCCTGCCCACTCGAGATGACGACTGCGGCGTTTCAGCTTGATTGTAACGCTGCATGGACGGAATTGAGTTGACAGCCAACCCGAAAAGTCCACCAAAGAGCGTTGGGTGTGCACTGACGTCGTATATTCTCGTTCCTGAACCCTGCCGTACAGTACGGACTCTGGCCCTACACTTTGAAAACGTGCGTTCTTCTCTTCCTTGATGGATCTACAATTTCTCATGAGTCCCCAACGGACGACACGGATACTTTCGACACATTTCTTCTTCTTTTTCTTTGTCCCCCTTTTTCTTGTCCATTTTATTCTACGCGGATTTTATGACGACACGTCGGCGAGGAACTTGATGCTTCTTTGATACCATTTTATTAGCTGGATGACGCATAAGTTTCATGACCAGTGTACCTGACGCTCGTTGTCTCTTCTTTGGGCATTTCTCATGCCCCCCTATTTGCTCCTCTTTTGAAAACTTTCCTCTTCACATGTGTATTCAGGCGTGTATATGGCCTTTTGAATGCTCTTTTGATATCACACGACTGAGCTTAGTGCTTTTCTTCCCTTTACTTTTTTATCTTCTTCTGTACTTCCTCACCGAAAGTGACAGGGCCTGGAGGGGGCATTGGGCATATGGGTCGATAGTTGGTGGACGTGGTATGCATTACGGTATAGGGGAGGGAATGGCTGGGGAGGTTCAATTAGGTGGCTCCAGTGAGCCGCATTCAGAAGCCTATAGGTTCCAAATAGCGTACTTTACTGGGGTAGCGAAAAGCTTGCACTGCAAGGATCTCGACGATCAGAGGAGGCAAGATATATATATCACATATATCTTGGTCTTGGTGGTGGAGGTGGAAAGCAAAGATGAGCGCGCATGAGCGTGATGAATGAAAGCGACAATTGTGTTATTTTGTGTAAGCGATGCATGTGAATATCAATGTCAACGGTGTCTGTCTGTGGTTAAAAATTTGCATTCCTCTCATTTGAAGGTGAAGGTCGAAGAGGTTACATCGGTTCCTCATTTATCGAGTTGGCCGTATCATTCTTGACTCTTCCCTTGGCTACCTAGCATCCTGTCTATCGTGTTCTAGAAGTCTATTATGAGTGATGTATCGTCACCGTATACTCTTTTGTATTCTACCAGCCGTAGAAAAACCATGAGATGAAACATTAACCCCCCAATGCCGTGGATCTTTACAAGATCAAAAAAGTAAATGCAAGCATAGTCACGTAGCCTCGTAACTGTAAACGCCGGAAATCAGAAGAATCTGCAGAGAAGACCTTCTCTCGCAGTGTGAGATGATACATACGCTGGATCTGAGTTTGTCTACTCCAGCTTGGTCATGAGGCTCTTGCGAACTTTCATGTTGACGACACCACCGACACCAAAAGCAGGAACAATTCGACATATTCTTGCGACAGAGCTGATGAACCAGTTACGCCGCACAAGATCCAATCGATCACGCATCGTCACGACAGCTCCTCTGGGCCCAGTCGCTTGACGATTGTACAGATCCAGACCGAACAAGTGCATAGGCGTAGAAATGAACTGTACCATAGCAGGGGCCATGAATTGCGCTGCATAGAGCCCAGAGACCCTCTTCTTCATCTCCTCGGAAAATTGCTTATCCAAATACGGCCCCAGCAAAGGCGGCACATTGAAGGACGCAAAGATAGTCAAGCAATCGCGCAGCGCAAAAAGAGTGTATGAAGCGAGAGGGACAGGTCTAGGCACAACACCCGGCGGTCCAAACATGCGCACAAAGACTTGGTCCTTGTAGATGCAGACTCCGATGTTTGTGGCGCTGGACGCAGCGAACTTTGTCGTTCCGGCTGTGACGCTCGAGGCGGGCTTGTTGTTGACGGTCGAGAATGAGGTGTCGACGGCGTTGGCGGTGAGATATGTTCCGCCGTAGAGGCAGAAGATGAGCGCTGTCGGCTTGGAGAAGAGTATTGTGTGTGGGCGGGTGAAGAGGGCTCGGAGGGAGGATTTGACTGAGTTTACGAGGGTGTTTGCGCCGGATGCGTTTTCCATGATGGAGCTGTCATGATGTCAGTTTTTTTTTTGTTGGAGTTTGGAGTATGGCGATGTCGGCGTGTCTCAGTAACATGGCATATGAATGAATGGTGGTGATTTTGGTGATAGTGCAAGGGGCATGATAATGTAAGTAGTTTACTGACCGGTCGATAATGGCAATGATGGGCGCTACCATGGAAGCAGCGCTCGCAGCGGATACAAAGTCAGTGCCGAGCCGTGATGTCAAGTTCTTGGTATTCCATGTCTTCTTGGTGGTGATCTGCTCGGGCGTAGTTGTCCCGGCGAGAACCAGCGCCGGCGCATCAGAGTCTTTCATGATGATCCAAGATCTGATCTCCTCTGCCTTTCTCCCGTGGTTATAACAGACCGTGACTCGCTCAGAAATACAGGGAAATATAATATCAAGGCTGGTAAGGAGAGTGAGATGACGGGACGGGTATGACGAAAGGAAAACAGGTCCTGGGGGAATAAAAAGAAGCTAGAAAAAAACCACTAGACAAGTGAATGGGAGGTTGTAGACCCCGAAGCAACCCTTTCAGTGGATAATAAACTAGCGGCAGCGGTAGCTAATTCCCATGCGCTGGTTGGGCACCGCCTGAGCTTTGCTTTTACTTTGGGGGTTTGAAGCTCAGCTCTTTCTGACTGACTGAGTCTGTCTGGGGGGGGGGGGCCGATCTCGGCGGGTACTTCGGAGCCGTTGCCGAGTTTATAGGGACTCAGATATCAGCGGCTTGTCGCGGATACTGATGATTGATACCGAGAACTGATAGATATGGCATGAGTATAAGGAATTTGAGGTTGAGAGGAGTTGTTCTGAGATGTGTTCAAATTTCATGGTTACTATTTGAGGATCGTGTAACAGCCAACTAAACTCACGCTCAAGCCCACGTTGAACAACAAGATCAAAGATCTTCCATTACGCATTCAACACCAACAGTCACATATAACGATGTACAGAAACACGACCTTGATAACTTTACCGCCATATGGTCAAAGCCGTCTCAAAATAGACCCCTTCCCCCCCGCAATGCTCTCCATTCTCCATGACTTACACGCCATCTTCCCCACGCCGACGTTTGCCGCTCACCGGGAGCTCTACCTTAGTACCTTAGGTAGGCTAAGTATTCCTTGCCCAATCTCTTTGCATATCGCCATCTTATCTTTGCAAATTCAAAGACTCTGCAGGTCACACCAGTGAACTAATTCAGCCCATATGCAGACACCGCACTACAGGGTGATCACATCACCGTTTGCCAGCTCCTCCAACGGCATAGACCGGCTTTACTTTATACCAACACACACATATGGTTCAGTAAGTAGGGGGAACATGCATATCATTCTCGGCATTCACATAGTTTCATTCATTGCCAATCGTAAAGACATTTTATTCATAAGGAATGTAATAATTCTCCATCTAATGCTACTCATAAGTCCCAACAATCTCAGGAACAAGGCAAACTTAACGAATCCAATACAAGCTTCTTCGAGGGCACCAGGTTGTGGGGTCGTTACCGACTCGTATCCTATCTCATTCTTAAACGACCTGATCCACAGGCACAGCGCATGCCCAGAGCCGCTTCTCTCCGTCTCCCCACTGCTACTCCCAACATCATGTCAATTCTTCTGGAACGCTTCGCTGCCGGCCCCTCTGCGGGAATACCCACTCTTGACCTCGACCGATGAGACCCGATCAGAGAAGAACCCAAAACTAGATATTCCAATGTTCCAAAGCTGTCAAGGGCCGGCCCGATCGCCAGAAGCCCGTAGCTAGGCGGGAGTGGCATCTGTACTCGAGCTTCCACTGTCGTTTCCACTTGCTTGCTTCTCCTGGATAGCCATGATAGCTGCAGTGAGTTGATCGATCTTCCGGTTTAGCTCGGTGAGCTGCACCTCCATGGCTGTTGGCGCATCCACATCATCCTCGCGCAACTCGATACTCTGACCATTCGCTCGTCCTCTGGGAGAAAGCGTCTGGCGACTGACATTAGAAGCAGATTGCTTCTTAGCGATTGCGTGCCTGCCGTTGCGTCGAGAAGAGCGCGATGGACCCTTGAATCCAGCAAATTCATCCTGCACGGCCCCTGGCTTGCGATACATCTCGTACAGCTTGATGATCCCAACAATGGGCCAATGAGTCGCCTTGAGGAGCACGATACGCCCAGCACGGAACTTTTCATCAGCCGTAAAGAATAGACGCCAAGGGCGGAAGATTACCAGGGCCAGCAGATTAAAAGGAGGGAAGAAGTGGGTGAGTCGGTTACTAGTCGACGCTTCCAAGACGTAGACGCTGTACACATACAGGTACTCCTCCTTAGCGTGGGTGATAACCCGCGAGAAGCTGTTGGACAGCATACCTGTCAGGGAGCCCATCAACAGGAAGCTGGAAAGTGTAATGAAGATGATCATCAGGGGGGGTCCAAAGAAGGGATCGATCTGATTCATTATCTCAAATCCGATGGGCGCCGAGCCGTAAAATATCTTTGTCAAGATCCAGGCCATGGACTTGAATGCAAAGACATTACGACCCACGAGCGAAAATGTGGTCAGGAAACCACAATACACGACAACAACAAGGACCATGTATTTGAAGAAGTCCTTACCCATCTCCTTCAAGCATGGAATAAGTGTGCCCCAAGCAGGGCTCAGACTGAGAATCGAGAAGATGCGAGGAATCATGAAGAGTGCCTCGAGTGCCAGAATATCAAAAGCAAGATCGTTAAGCTCGGGTTTGTTCTGGACAATGCCAATAATACCTAGTTGTGTCAGCATATCACTTTGTCAAAGGAACAATAATTCTTACGCAGAATTGCAAATGTAAACCCGATGGCGATCATGATCATGTCGAATAGGTTCCATATGTCGGTGGCATAAAAGATAGAACCTGCATCAAGCCATTCGCTGAGCTCATCGTAGAAGAAAGCCGCGATCCATAAGAAAAGTATCACTTCAGGGATTGTAATACGTGACTCGTCTCGCACAATGAGTACAGCGTAGTACAGGGCGAGGAAGATGCAGAAGAACAGCACCTCCCAGCTCTTGAGATACTTGGGGACGCGCAAGCGAGAAAAGGGGTCTGCAGTCCTAGGGTTATAGAACCGGACCTTCTTTGTAGAGTGCACGGACAGACTATCCCAAAAGACTATGTCACCACTCCAAATAGCAGTGATGATCTTTTGAACAATGTGCTGGCTGAGGAAGCGTTTGGCATCGGCAATGGCAGCAATCTCGAGAGCATTCAGATTCTTAAATGATGAAGTAGGATCACCCTCGTTCTCGCTGTCCTCGTCATCCGATGTCATCGTCAAGCGGGAGAGAGAGCTCAGAAGTTGGTTACGCTTCATGCTGCTCCCGGCAGGGCCTGGTCCACGTCGGCGGTTGTCAATGGAGCGAAGGTGTGAGAGCAGAGGGGCGGTTTCGCCGGCCTCCTCGTCGCCCGTGTGACCATTACCAGCCGCTTGGGCTTGAGCTTCATTTCCATCATCTAGATCGGGGATCTCGTAAAGGCAGTAATTAACTGCCTCGCGTTCAGAAAGCCTAGTCAGGAATCGCCACGCAACGATTTCACAAGCATCTGCTCGAGACTCTCCCAGAGTGCGGTGTTCTGACGAAGATGTATAATGCCATTTGAGAGCTCTGCAAAGATTGGATCAGTCAGCAAATTTTCATCAGCATTGAGCAATGTGTTCCGATTCATGGTTGCACCGCATATCCCGTCAGATTGAGGATGGGCTGAGTAGATGTGTGATTGGCTCCCCTGACAGCATGTCATCTGCAGGCACAGAGACCACAAAAGGGTGACGATGCAGCAACTGAGAATGGCGTTGATAGAGAACAAATCGTCGCAAAGTGTTTTCGGATTAATACATACAGAAGAGCATTGACAATTGCCGGGTTGGTGCAGGTTGCAGCGAGGTGATCCACCAAGATGCGTAGAGGAGCCCCCGCAGCTGTGGTTCTCAGCTGTTCAAAGGTGCTTGGCAGTTCAATGACATCGACAAAGTATCTATAGAGCATCAGTGAGTGTCAATTGATGTTGACTCATGTTTACTCACAGAGAGAGCTTCTTGACGACATCTCTGAATTTATCGTGGGTGCCAATGTCGGGAAGATCGCGTTCGTATTCGTCCAGATGGCGAATGGAGACAGGACTTCCCTCGCGAGGGGCAGGAAGCTTCTTGGATTTGACCTTGATAGGCATGATGAGGATCTAATTCAGAGAAAATATGATCATTCAATGGAGTATATCCCCCGTAAGAGCCGTGGGTTTCTTGAAGCTGTCAGGAGCTGTCCCCCGGTCACGAGGTGGTTTTGCAGTCGAGCGAAATGGTTGTTCCGTCACCTTCCTCTGTTTTGACTTTCTCACGATGGTACGTGAGGGAGAGGAGATGCGGAGGTGGATTGGGTTGAGAAGGAGGGGATGGGTCTGGGGAAAGAAGCGCTCAAGCGGTCAACCAATTGCGGGCCTGTGCACCCTTAAAGACGAGTCAAGTTGCGCTGTAGATCGGCTCCCGACCACCAACAAACGGATGGCAATGGAACTGATGGTATCACGAGAATGAGTGGGAGGCGGGAAAAGGTGACTTTTGGGGGATTTCAGGAGAAGGTCACCGTTGCCCAAATTAAACCGACACTGCATCACGGGCATCAGACCAAAAGTGTACAGTCCTTTTTTATCAACTGCTGTCCTTCGAGCTTAGCGCGCACTGATGATCCTCTACTCCGAATAGGCATCTTTCCTGGCGATAGCTGCAAAAAGAGCTCCAACCAGAGGCTGGTGACAGTCTCAAGGGTTCATGGCAGAGTGGAGAAGAAAGGTCCCTGGGCGAAGCTTGGCACCACTAAGAGATGCTTGCCAGTCTTTAGCAACTGGGGATTGGACGATCTAGACTCGAGAAATCAAGATTTCGGGGTTCAAGGTCAGGTTTAATGATACAAGGAATCTGGAAAGTCGGAATGGCCTCGTATAATAATAGCAGCATGTTGATTATTAACTGCAATAGACAGCAATTGGTGTCGGATGTATGCCGTGAAGCGATTTGACTGTATTGAAATATGGCCTCTGTAGACTACCTAGTGTTGTAAAGTCTGTTAAAGATCGCGTATGAAATGATCTGTTAGAAGTCACCATCGTCTGAGCTTGGGACAGGCTATCCTAAGACTTTAAAGCTTATGATGGGTCTTAGGATGACTTGAGGATATATTATGATGAGTTTGGTGTCTACCTAAAGGATCATATTGAGTGCTGGGTTTGACACGGTGAGGGATCCGTTAGGGCCTATTCCGAAGACAACCTGACGGAAAGTAATATTGGTACATCGTCAATGCCATATAACGTAGCTGAGATATCTTCGGGTTGTTTCCTTGGCTGGAACGCAATCCCGTGTCGTTCTTGATGTTGTTCAGTAATTGAGCTGTTGTTCAACAGAGGCTGAGTTGAAGAACGCGCCAAGCAGCATCAGAAGTGCATGCATGGTGACGACTGCAACAAAAAACGAACGAACGAGCTAATGAGACATCAACCATGGGAATGAAGTTGTATATCGAAGAAGCAAGTCAAGTAAGCAACGGACTATCTTTAAGGATCCCATAACCAACTCCCCCACATCAGCTTCTCAATAGACGAACCAGCCAATAACGACTCATCTTAAAAATAAGCTGAGCCTTGAAGGAAGATGAAGCTCCCCAAAGCCACGCCGCCATTCGGATACCAGAGTGGACCTCGACTTCAGCTTGAACAACTCTGACTGGTCCGGTCGTCAATTACAGATCTGACAGTCTCTTGAAACGTGGGAATGCTACACTCACAGCCTCGAAATGGTTGCACCTCGTTGGCTGAGCCGTCGTTAGCTTTGGCGAGCCAGCGTGTCCCCGCCAGAGAGACCCCTGTAGCGGATCGAATCTGACATGGAGAGCTTCAGGGCTGGATCTGAGCCTCAGACATAAAGTGAAGCTCGCCAAAAGGAGCATTTGCGCCAAAAGGATGTGATAAAGTTGTATATAAGGAAGACATGAGAATGACCAATTTTTTTTATCGGACAAGCTCATCAGCTCAATAGCCACCTTCACCTCTAGACTCACCTTCAAATCCCTTCTCTACTGGACCTGACTTATACGACTTACACCATGTCTACCACAACTTTTACGTCGACAGCCGCAACGACCACTTCAGCAACGGCGACTTGCATAACTGCTGTACCTGGGAAATATGGCCGTGTTCCTGTAGATGCGTGCAACGCCAACTATTTCTTCGATCCCAGCTTTGCTGCCAATCTTGCCTTTTGTGTGCTCTTTGGTATGACGACCATGGTCCATCTCATTCAAGCAATTCTCTTCAAGAAGGTGAGCACTGCCGAGTTACAGCAACCTTCACTCTCTAACAGTTTATAGAAATTCTGTTGGGTAGCCATCATGGGTGCAGCTTGGGAAACCATTGGATTTGCCTTCAAGACCCTGGGAAGCAGGAATCAGCAGAACATGACATACCTCATCTGGGGCCAACTGTTCTTCCTTCTTGCTCCTCTCTGTAAGTACTTGAAGTATAAGGTAACCCCTTGGGACCAAATGCTAACTAAACCAGGGATTAATGCTTTCGTCTATATGGCCGTCGCACGCATGGTATATTTCCGTATGCCTGACCGAAAGCTCCTAGGCATCAAGGCCGTCCGTATGACTCTCCTGTTCGTCTGGCTCGATATCATTCTTTTCCTGGTCCAAGGAGCCGGCGGAAGTATGCTCTCGAATAACGACGATACGAACGTGATTCGCATTGGACAGAAGCTTTACATGGCCGGTGTTGGCCTGCAGCTTGCTGTCATTCTGATCTTCATCGGCATCACTGCTTTCTTCTACTTCAAACTTCGACAACTCGAGGGCCGAAGTATGGGACGCATGAAGTGGCTCATCTTGACCATGCTTACTGTTCTCATTCTCATTGTGGTAAGTACTTCATCTTTCTTGATTTGAATTGTGCAGCTGACAACTTGAAGATCCGAATCGTGTATCGCCTGATCGAATTTGGTCCTGGTGTCAATGAGCACAACCAACTTCTGATTCATGAAGAGTATCCACTGGGCCTCGATGCAACCCCGATCTTGATCGCCCTCGTATTGCTCAACATCATGCATCCCGGTTTCGTTCTTCGGGGACCCGATAGCGAATTCCCCAAGCTCTCTCGCAAGGAGAAGAAGGCGCTCAAGCAACAGAAGAAGATGGAGAAGAAGCAGGCTAAAGAGGCCAAGAAAGCTCGCAAGGCGGGTGCCCAGGAACTGAAGAATATGTCTTATGAGGGACAGTCCAATAGTAGTAATGACCTCGTCTAGGAAGATAGATGTATATTTGTGGGCGTTGTGGTGTTGCTGGTTAGTCTTGTTGGTTTTGTTTGAAAAGAATCATGTGCGCTCGTGGCACAGAATGGCTTGGATCTTGAGGAGTTATGGCATGGTTTAGAATCTTGTCTTTCGTGTAATGTGCGGATAGGAAATGTGCTGGCAGCAATAGAGTGAAGGGAAAAAATGATATTCTATGCATGTTCTTTTGTACCCTGGCCACAATCATGCTAGATATGCATCTCAATACGAGTTCATAGTGCAGGATTCGTATGAGATCTGCGGTGAAGATGTGCAGCATCCCGATTTAGAAGCAAAAATTAATGGTGAAACGCCGCCACAGTTACCGAACGATGATGTGTGTCAGCTGATGCACTGACAGTCGATTTGGGCGGCTAGAACAGTTGTGGCAGGTGAGTTCAATTTGAGAAATAACAGAACAATTAAGACATAATATAAAATATTGGCGTTGGTGGGCCATAGTATTGAAAGCGGAACAAACTGAGAGAATAGAAGGGATGTGGTTGCAAACAAAAGAAGAGACACTAGCGATCACTAATGCACAAAGATCGACCCAAATTGAGGGTGAGAGATGAGACATTCTTTAGAAGCCGCATGCCAACGTGGCAGATATGGCCCCCTCCCGGTCCCCTCTGGGCCCCTTCTGAGGGCGTGCAACTGTACAAGTGTCGTAAGAGGCTCTAGGTTCTGGGTATGAGATTGGTTGCTGGAATCCTTCCAAGCATTCCAAACACCGACAAATTGTTTCCGGTTGCTATGTAGTTACTCTATGTCATCGATTGTTTACTCAAATTATCATGCCTTTTTTCTCTTCTTTCTAAAACTCATTTTTCTTCAACGTAATTGAACAAATCCGTCAAAGTTGCTTCTTCAAAACCTTCCTTGGTTTTCCAACTACCGCCCCAGCCTCCCCCGAAGCCCACACCAGCCACTCATAAAACGGCCTGTTCCCCATCCCTGATTGGATCCCGAGTTGCCGTGGGATACAGGGTTGCAGCATCGGAAGACGCCCCCGGCTGCCAGCACTTTAAACGTCTCTGTTCTGGTTCCTGGTTCGCTCGTCGACGGGCTATAACTTACAGATCCTGGAGTCTTATCTGGCGAGAAAATCGTAATCGAGAGAAATCAGAAAGTCTTGGTCAGAGGTGGCTTGACTGCCTGTGAAATAGAGTGGCAGGGCTGCAAGGAAGCCCACACGCGACTCAGGCAGAGAGGATATAGAAGCAGCAAAACTGTCTCGATTTCGAAACGTTCAGGGTCTTCCCTAGTTCATGTTCTCTATTTTCAAGAGTTTGGGGACAGGACTGTACTTTACGCCGGCCAGCCAGCCACTTCTTAACTGCACAATTCACTCCACTTGGCTCAAAGTCAGGCCAAGCAAGTCTTGGATAAGTTGACGGACGAGGCACAGACTGAGTGTCACAGGCCCCCCTTCTACTCAAGGGCTTTCGGTTTCTTCCTCCTTTGATCCTTTTCTAACCCCTTTGTTACATCGTTAGTTTGGTTACTCATCGTATCATTATTGCATCCTTTGTCCTTCCTGCCCGTGCGCTGAGTTTCCTCGCTTCCGTTCAAAGGGTGTCCTCTTTCTAGAGTCTCTCTCTTCTCTTAACATTACCTATCTACGACTTCACCAAGAGAAAACCCGCCCACGATCTTAATTACACTACAGATTTAACCGATCGACTATACCATGTTTGCTTGAGATTAGATTCACGAGATCGCAAATCATGACCCCGGCTCTTTTAATGGCGCGTCTACCGCCGTTTCTCGTCATCTCTGGCGTTCTCAATCTCGCTTCCGGCCACGTTCTGCCACAACCGACAAAGACGGTTGACTTTTATGAGCTCAATGTTCTGCCGTATCCTCTCGCCGCGACGCCTGCGCCCGACGACTCATTATTGCTGCGGAGGCAATTCAACACTGTTTGTGGTTACCTAGGGGGAGATCCTGGACTGCCAGCAACTTGCTCTGCAGGATCGCATTGTGTGGTAGATGTCGATCACGGCGCTGTGGGATGTTGTCCCGATGGCGGATCTTGTACATCGGGTGTATTCACAGGCTGCGTGGATGCAGACAGTGGACCACAAACAGAAGTGAATCCGTATGTTTTCACTTGCAAAGGGAGCGACTCGTGCTACAAAAATAGCTACGAGGGCGGTTTCTTTCAATTTGGATGCGGCTCAACCTCTGGTTTGGCGACAAACGTTGTGGCGACAGCTTCGGGAAAGAGTGCGATTGACCTCACAAGCATAAATGTTCCTCTCACACAACCAGTGAGTTCACTATCTGCACCCACAACACTAGGAACAAGGAGAAGGACAACAACGACGGAGACTTCTGCCACAAAATCATCAACGACAAGGAGCGCATCTACAAAATCTACAGAAACCTCCTCGGGTTCAACAACAGAGTCAACAGCATCGACAACAAATTCAGAAGCCTCCTCAACTGAGTCGGAAACCTCAACAGCATCCGAGACCGAATCCGACACCTCCACAGACACAACAGCTTCAGAGACAGCAGACCCATCGTCGACAGAATCTGGCGACTCTGATGCCCCTGACACCGACGGCAATGACAATGGCTCCAAGAACACGGGCGCCATCATCGGCGGCACCATCGGCGGCGTAGCAGCCCTCGCAGCTCTCATAGTTCTCGGCATTTGGCTCTGGAAGCGCAAGAAGGGAAATACGCGCCAGGGGCCAGGCGTGAAACACCAGGTGCAGCACATTGGGTAAGCGTCCCATGAGAAACCTCTTTTTATACTTTTCGCGCAAAAAGCTAACAGATGATTTTTTTCTAGTCCGCCGTTAGACAATAATCATAGTTTTGCTCCGGTGCCCCCTATGCATGAGACTGATAAAATGGCACCGCCCCCACCGGTTCCAGTGAGGAACCAGCAGCGCACTATGAACTCGGCTGCTGGCCATGAGGAGCCATATTCCGAGCCATGGGATCCTTCCTCTAATTATGGCTATGGTAATTCAGCGGGTGCTGTGGGTGGATCTTCGCACTTGGAGCATGACGAGGTGCCTTTGACGCGAGACGACGACTTCGACCATAGTTACAATTCCGGCTTGGGACGAATCAGCGAGGAACAGCCACGGCCTGGAACAGCGATCAGTACGCCTGGCCAAATGAGCCAAGTATATCCTGGATCCCGCGGCGGTGGTGGAGGACCGTTGTGGCAGCAGAACCGTGGGCCTGGGTGGTTCTAATTGTATATGAATCTGATGAAAAGGGGAGACGGCACATAAACAGGCGGCGGGTGACACCACAGCTCGAGAATTGCTTTGGCGTTTGTTTTTGGGTTAGCATATGGAGTTGATATCCGGGGTTGCATTACTATAAAGGAGGAGCTGTAATGAGCGGTTCCCAACAGTGCTGGAATAGATGAGCTTGAGCTTGGGCTAATCATGAGATATCATGGCCACACGGTCATGGGTATGGGTTTTCGGTAGGTAGTTATGATATAAAGAATTTAACCAATATTGACTTACGAATCTTTTTGTTCCTTTTCATTTATCATTCCATTCTTTTATTTTATCCATCCTCATCAAATGGGAATCAAGGTTGGACGCTGAACGGAGCAGCTAACACTTACTCGTCTTGAACCTGTACTTAACGGTGGATTCCTCCAAGTGACATCTTACCAGCTGGCATGATTGTCGTTCAGCCTACCGTGTTTTTAATCAAGTCAACCTCCTATAGTCCAGATCTTGACACTAGACTCGTCGAACACTGTCTTCGTTTCTGACGAATTTCTAAACCCCCATCCTCCTGAGCATGTTGCGACCACAGAACCGCTTGAATGCAAAGCAGTGCTTCCTACCGGCGCATCGTGAGGCTTCCATGTCCATGATGGATCTACAACGCCAGCTTGAGAGCCAACGCCTTCCCACACCGCGACACCGCCATCTTGTGTCCCTGCCCAGACCTCGAAGGATGGGAATTCGGCATAGGGATCGCCAGCAAAGATATCCACCATCATCTTCTGTTGTGTGGGTGCACATCGACCCCGAAGAGTGCAGAGGAGTTCGCCTGTTCCGCGGACGTCATACACAATCAGACCAGAAGCGTGTCGCTCGTTGAGGATTAGGTAACGACCGCATGGACTCCAGTGAACTTGAACAATTCCCTGGCCTCCTATTCCTCCGTCCATGTCTTCAGAGCGAGGGAGAGACCAATTTGCAACAACCTTGTCTGAGCGATGCACATCATACAATCCCATCCACCGTGTCCATGTCCCTGCAGCAATAATAGAGCTACCATTACCATCCACAGGCGAGGAAGCGAGAGCAGCGACAGTGCCCTTCATACCAACTCCATTTCCCTTCCGTATGTGACGTCTAGAAGGGATGGTGGGTATGGTAAGTATCGGCCCATCTGATCCTGGTCGAGTCATGTCAAAGTAATCAAGCCGGTTCATTGAGCCGACGAGGAAGTGCGTACCGGGTGCATCCCAGAGGATAGACGAGGGTGTGATATACTCTTCTGTTTCGAAACGTATCAATTTATACGAAGCAAGTGGGGCAGAACGCGACGCGAGGCCATCATCATCTGGAGGGAAGAGATGGTAGAGCTGAATAGGGTGATCGCGGCATCCTACAAGAACGGTCTGTGAGGACGGCTCGGCTAAAGAGTAGAAGGGCGCTGGGATGATCGTTTGAGAAGGCTCAGGGAGCGATATTGAGGATTGACACTCAAGTTGTCGCGGGCGTGAAGCTGAAGGGTCGAGGAGATCTTCAGGGAGGACAAAGGTGGATATTGAGTTGATGGCAGATGACACGACGAGTGATGTCCCATCGTCAGTCCATTGTGCAGATGTGTAGTAATTTTGTTTGGTGGTGGAAGGGTCTTGGTCGTTTATGTCATTATCAGGCTGAATGATTTGATTTTCAGCGATGAGGTTTAATGACGGTGTTTTCTGCTGCTGATCACGGTCCCTGTCCTGGTCATGTAGATCATTCGGCTGCAACTCTGAGTGTGAGGGCGCTGATTCAATTGCCGATTCAGGATCATCCATGTCCATGGTGTAAGTTGAGTTGAAAGTTGCGAGATGGTGATGGACGAGAAAATGAGGTACATGAGTGGAGACCTCACCTGTTTGACTGTCACTTACACGCTTATCATGATCCTAGCCAATCTCTAATCTCGAGACATGTAACATCCAAGAGTCTTTTTCAGTTGGGCAATTCAAGGGTCCTGTGACATTCGCTACATTGAAACAGATTCTGAAGGACCTGCCACTGTAGATCAAACAACTGAGGCCATCGTCGACTGTCTCATGTATCCTCATAGTAACGTCATAAGGGTTGGCGCCAAGCCCCCGGTAGACAAAGGACCTCCTCAGCGGCCTCCGACAAATCCAATGGGCGTACGTTGGCACTCTTCTGCAGGGTCCAGCGGGTGACGACACAAAAAGGGCAGCTCGAGATCGCCGTTTTCCGTCTTGGCAGTTATTTTGAAGAGTTGAAAGAGGCGCTGATTACAGGTGTATTCCAGGAGATATAACGCGGTGTCCCAGTTTCCAGGTCACTGTAATTTTAGGCTTTCGGCCCAGGCCAGGCAAGGGGATGGAACAAACCTTAAGACCTCTACGGAGTATTCTAAGTGACAAAAAGTCTTTGGTAAACTTGGGACAATTTAGTATAAACTTAGTAGGCCTTGTATTGAGTGTTCTTGGCTCCCTGATTCACTGTCAGAAGTGTTCTTGTTCCCCGGGGCCAGGCCAGGTCAGGTACTGCCGAAGAAAAGAAACACGTGAGGTGTGAATATCAAGCGGAAGTGTGTTTCCCCTATTCGACGCTGTGAGGCGGCTTAGTTGGACAAGCCAGTTACAGTGGGAGATGGATCACCACTTGGAATCTTGGATGTTGCACCCCTAGTGAGGTACTGCTGCAACAATCCAGGGCAGGTACTCGAAGGTTTCCTTTCAGAGCCACCCGCTTTTCCTTTAGCTTTTAGGTAAGAAAGACAGGAAGTCGCAGTCTCATATTCAGCTTAAGGTGGTCGTCATTCGATTAGGTAGGTACATTAAATTAAATCTCCGACTTCCTCCATCCCTCTCTTTTCTTTTTATCCTTTCTCCATCTCACCCCAAGCCATAAGAAACTTCTTCCTTTTGACTTCAACATACTAAAGATACCTAAACCGTGTCTTGAGACTTTCTCTTCTCTTCTGTCTCACCAACCATGATCTCCTAGTTCAGCTGGCCAAAAAGGGCAATTCATATCCTCGTATCGTCGACTATCGGTCAGTGCCGACTCGCTCGGTATTCCGCTCCAGATCCAGCTGCGCTACGCTCTCTTGAGTCTCTTCTACAACGCTGCCCCTCCCCGCGAAACACAAACAGCCTCGCCCAGGAGAGACACCGACTAAAACAACCCATCATACGTCACTACCCAGCAACGCAGGGCGCCCGACCTTCTATCATTTCTCTCCACACGAACCCGTGCCCAAAACCAGTCCAAAGCTAAGCTGAGCAAACCTCTGTGACGAGAGACGACTGGACCCTGGCGTTCCTTCATCTGATCTCGTGATTACTTGTGATCATTTTCTCTTTTGTGCCTGCCAGGCTTCTCGTGAGCCTCTCTCGCGCGCGACACCTGCTGGGACGACTCCTCTATCAACCTCTCCCGAAGCTGCGCGGCCGTATTACTATACCTTCGCGCACTTCATCCTATATCCACCATGGACGTTTTTGCCCCAAAAGACGACCAATGCGATCGGCTTAAGACGCCCTCGTATCTTGAGCTTGTCGTCTCTATGTATGACTGCGCAACCCCTCTCTAAGTTTGACGGCGTGTGTTCTTGTTACTAACCTTGATGCTGTAGCGTCCTCTTACTCGGCATTCTCGTGTCCTACCTCCCTCAGCATTATCGCATTATCTCCCGAGGCACCTCCGAAGGCATCTCGCCTTACTTTGTATTGCTTGGAACCACTTCCGCTACTGCCGGTTTCGCCAACATCCTTACTGTCCCACCGTCTCGTGCTGCCATAGGATGCTGCAAAGAGCTCGGTAGATTTGAGTGCGCCGCCGGTCTGCTCGGCGTTGCCCAGCTAGGCGCTCAATGGGTTTGCTTCAGCCTCATGTTAGCCTCCACACCCAGCTCGGTTTGTTTTCTCCGCTAACACTTGAGCAGTCTTGTCCTTTTCCTCATCTTCTTCAGATATAGAGAAGCCAATGTTCCGCCAGAGGATCTCCGTGGCGATGCACCTAAATGGCAGACTGCTGTCATGGTAGGACTACTCTGTGTCCTTCACGGCCTCATTGTGGTTATCCTGACGGGTGTCTTTTTCATTGCTCTGCCCGATCATCTCGTTTTTTGGGCCAACTTCCTGGGAATCATGGCCACAGTTCTGGCCGCTGTCCAATACGTGCCTCAGATCTGGATGACATACCATCTGAAACATGTCGGCAGTCTGAGCATCCCCATGATGTGCATCCAGACGCCCGGTGGCTTCTTATTCGCAGGAAGCCTTTTTGCCCGTCTGGGCTGGGAAGGATGGAGCACGTGGTTCATTTACTTGATCACTGCATCTATGCAGGGATCAGTCCTCTTCATGGGTGTTTATTACGAATACATGGCGCGGCAGCATGGTGGTCATGCCAACGGCCACATCGACAGCGCACCGCACTCACCTGTGCAATACTCGAGCGCGCCCCGAAGGCCCCCGCCAGGCAGCAGGACCTATTCTGAGGGCTGGGAGCGCGGTCTTCCAGGACCTTTCACCGGTCACCCGGAGAGATACGCGGAAACGGAGGAGGACCTGCACGATATCCAAGAAAGAGAAGAGCGCGCTATCGAGCGGGAGAGCCAACCGTTGCTAAAACCCGGCGGTATTGGCAACCCTCACAGGACATACGACGCCACCACCGAACACTGAGGAATTCACTTCCCTTACCTTAGACAACGAGACGAGTTCAGGGTCAACAGCGAGCATATGATATACCATAATCATTTGATGTATTTAATTGGTATTTAGTGGTTACCTACCTAGGATTGCATACTTTTTTTTTTTTTTTTTAGAAATGTACATTTTCTTCCTCTTCTTCTCAGCCGAGCTGTCCGAGTTTGACTCATTCATTGAAAATGTTACGCCGCAAAGTATGTGTGGGGGGGCCTTGATGACTCGAACTCAGCCCGTCCAAGGTTGAGAGAATGCTTGTCGACAGCATTCCTTGTCTCCCTACGCGAGGTAAGAGTAATATCAAATCCCGAGCCAGCTGATCAGGATGAGATCATGTTACTTCAAGCAAGCGTTGAGATATTGAATACTGCCAATGAAGTCTTTACCCGCGGTCATTCTTAGCATCATCAGCTTCTCATGACAGAACAGAAGAAGCCTGGTGCCTGGGCCCTATCATGGCCCTAAAGGACCCCCCGCTTCCGCGGGCGACGGGTGACTCGCATCGCCTGCAAATGCGGAATTGGATGTCGCTGGCTTGCCCCCTGTGGGATGCGGTCAAGCTGTGATTGGCTGATTCTATCTAATCAAGTTGAATGAATCACCTTGTGCCATCATGGTTCATATCAATTCCCGTATGAGGTTTGAGACAGGAGGGGGAGGGTCCTAGAGGTGCCCTGTAGCATCCAATCCAATGCCGTCGATCAATTAAACCACCATCTCCGTCCTTTCTGTCCTTTCTCCATTGCCGGAGCCATTTCTGCTTCCTTCTTTCATCTCAAGACCTAGAACCTAGATATTCCTTCTTCTCCCTATCAGACCTTGAGTCTTTGTCTCGAAAAATCGTCGAGAGTTTCAATTGCTCTCATCTTTATCCTTTATCCTTATCGTACTCTATCATCAGCGACCACCCCGCGAGGCTTATCATCATGGCTATCTACAGCTCCGTTCCGCCACCCGAACAACAGTCGGCCTCGAATACTCCTACTCCCGCGGCGACAAATCCTGCGCTGGCGAATGTGCAGCTACATTCGCCCCCTACGCCAGTTAAGAATGGGAGCATTGATATCGATGCTTGGACTGTTTCGGCTCTTCAATCTCTCAGCGTTTCCCCCATCGCCCGTGGAACTGGTACTCCTCTTGCGATTCCTCTAGATGAAGCTGTCAAAGCCAAGCCCAATTCTCCCGAGCGCAACGTCAATTTTGATGAAGATGATGCCCCGATATCAGCCCTGAGACGACCGCCTTCTAGGAGGGATAGCCAGCGAAAGCGGGAATTGGTTCTTAAGGGCAAGGAGGGCAGTCGCCAGCGTCGTCGCTGGGAGAATGGTATGGCTTTATCACTGATAAGGAAGCACTCCGAACTCGGATCTGCTTTCTTTTGCGCAGCAGCATACTGATCGTTGGCCTCACTGTGTTAGACCGCTTGATGGGCGTTCCGAACGCTCAACCGCCTCTGCCTTCCGATTACGAAGTTCATCCCACTCATCCGATCCACCGAGTGCCTTACCAGCTTGCTCAGTTCTGGGACCGCGGCGTGCGCAAGCAGGTTGAAGATAAGACAGCCCGTCTGCTTGCTGAACGCAAGAAGCAGCAACTTAAAGCAGGCAGTGCTACCGGTCTCGGGGCTGGTGAGGTTCCTCGCGATCTGCGCGAAGCCACCAAGCGCAGTCCCGTTGTGCGCACCTGGGTGCGATCCCTGGAAGAGCCTGTGCGACAATATCTCGCTACTCAGCAGGCTATGGCTGCAACGTCAGCTATCACTGCTGAAGAAGATGATGATAGTGCAGCTGAGCAGATGGATTCGGACGATGAGGAGATTGTGTTCGTCGGTAGGAATGGCGCCATGAGGGAGCTTAGAGAGAAGAAGGCAACATGGAAGCATGCGCATCGTGAAGTGTCGCAGGAGAAGGTCGACTCAGGCATGCTGTTTGACTCGTTCGGCACCGATGAAAGCGCCGCCTTCAAGTGAGTATCAATATCGGAGGTATAGTGCACTACTAACAGCTTCTAGGCGCTGGCTCACACATACCATCTCTGACTACTACGGCATCCAATCCCGCTCCGTCAATCTTTCGAATCCGACACGCCGAGTCGTCTATGTTGGTCTAAAGACCTCACAGGGCGCGTTGCCTTTACGAACGCTACCGCGGCCAATGTGGGAGGTCTGTTGAACGATTTTGAACATTTAAGGGTACCTGACCCAACTTGAATAGTGTTTGAGATGCATGATTAGACATACAAGCGTAGACGGTAAGCATGGGTATGTGTATAGGGCAATAGAAGTGATCTCACTGAGCTCGGTGGGCATAAGTCTGTTGTGCTGCGATGTGATATTGCTTGAAGCTGTTCATTGTGATCTGTAACACGCCCTTACCCGCATACTCGAGTGCATCTCTGGTTCCCCGGTCATAAATCGACAAATTGGTGACTCCTCGTTTTGATAGGTAAGTCTAAATATTGGTAACCCATCATAAAGTACAGAAACATTGTACTCCAGTTACTCCGTACATTTTCTGTAGTAGACGACTTACACCCACTCTTGGTCCAAGATTCTGGAAACATTGTTTAGTATTCTCCTGCCTCCCATGATTTGACCATATTTGGATACTCTTTCTTCTGCCGTCATACTCAAAAAGCTCGCAAGCCCGCCTTGACCGTACTCAGATACTAGCAGACCTGCTATTATTTGCGCTGCGCTGATATTGAGACCAGCACGGCGCAGGAATAACTCCCATGCACCATCACGAAAGTCGAGGAAATGCCCAAATCGATGAGCCGATGAAGAGTAGCGGGACATGATTGACAAAGCCCATTTAGACAGTGTTTCATCGCAGCCAGAAACTAGATGCGTTGATATGCCTGCTCGAAGACTCGTCGTGAAACGTACGAAATCGGCATACCCGGAGATGTCAGAGGGTGTCGGTGACCCAACATATTCTCCTAGTGGGTTCGATTCCGATACCAATATAAATAAAGATTCATATTTCTCACTTACTCGTCTGACTCTTTCACGAAACGGTGTAAGGGCACTGGATCCAGGAAGAGGTTTCTGTTTCACTTTTAGTATCGTAGTCAAGATGAGGCCGGCACCAGGGCTGATGGATATATCAGCCTCAAACGCCAAAGATGAAGTGATTTCCCTTCTTTGAGCCGATCCAGGAGACCAAGCAACTGTGTTGTACTGCGAGAAGTCTCGGTCGATGAGCTCAGCTTGTGGCCAGACTTTGTCCAGATAAGAGAGAGTACTGCGACTCAAATCCAACGAGACTATGTAGCGACAAGTCTCCTGAGGAATGTCGAAATTGGGAGCCTGAGCGTCTCGCAGCTCGCTCTGGACCTCTTCTTGGATAACGGGTAGCGTTGTAGGACCAGTCATTGATGGCATGGCGCTTGAGGCTGCCGAAGTTTGAGAGGAGCTGCTGTCTTTCTTCAGTCTTTTCGGTTGTCGAAGCTGTATGAAACCAGACAACAAGCTGCTGGACGCACTTGAGTCAGTGGCCTTCAACAAAAGATTCTCCCTTTCGCAATCAGACCTATTACCTGCGCCCTGTCGCCGGGAACCTATCAATTCCTTCAACGACGGTGTAGCATGGGGCTTCCGAGATTGAGAAGTAACCGTCGAGCTGTCCTGATTCCCGTGACAGATTGATGGGGACGACACGACAACAGAGGCGACTTCTTGTTCAATCTCTTCATCATTCAGGATTTGGAACACCATTAGCACGTCTCGAAAAACCACGTAGGTGTGACTGCATAGTTGGGGAGGTCTTAGGGTAAGCAGTTCTCTCGCAATAGGTCCCAACTGAATTGCTACGTCAGTCAATGAAACTCGGCCACTTTCATGAGGGATCGGTGTCCATTTAAGTGATGCCTCGAGACGGCTCAGCTCCTTGTAGTAGGTCAGATGAAAGGCCCTGTGAAGCGATTGTTGCAGCCAGTCAAAGTGATCTTGTGAAGTTGACAAATGTGATTTCCATTCAGGATCAGGTATCTGAAAATTGACTGCTGGTACCCGTAAACGTAATAGGGCGTCCTCTGGGTTCAGTCGTTCTTGTTCCAATTGTTGATTTGCCTGGTGATATTTCTCATTTAAGACAGACTGCAATGCTTCTTCAAAATATCCTCCGTCCTCGGCTAGAGATTGGTGTGTTTCGTCAGAATGCAGGATATGAGGTGCCAAAGTTTCTGCAAGATCATGCTGCACTGGACTGGTGGTAGTGCTAGATGGCAGCATAGGTAAATCTAACTTGAGACCTGTATGTTTCTTCACTGCATTGGTCAAGAAAGCCGCCTTAGCTGTCGGAGGAGAGCTGGGCATAGTTGAGGGCGCAGCAGGCGCGGAGTCCACAAAGCCATGTTGCATATTCCAATCTAACCCCTCAACTACAGGATTGGATGGGCTGCTCGGTTCTGAGGTCAGAATGATTACCATATGCTCTGTGCTTGGCCAAAATGGTTCGTCCAAGCCAGAGGCAGGAGAAAGCGGAGGAGACACTGGCTCTAAGTTTGAACGATAATGCTAACGAAATCAGACAAAATTCTGAGTTGGCCCATCCTGACTCACTTTATCTAGAGAGAAGATCTGTCTGATTTGGTCTGGCGTGCAAGCCTGATTTGGTACCTGTTGTGTATAGAACGAAGTGTGGCCAGGTTCCGTAAACGTAGGCTTACCACCCTCCAATTCACGGAAGGCTAATGTTTGCCATCGTGAGACGGTGGATGGAAACCTGAGGCCTTCGTCTTTCTCGGTACTTACGCTGTTCAATGGAAGCCATTGGGTCAGGATGTTGCAAGAGCTTGCAATCTGGATATCTTGCAGATATTGTGACAGTTCTTTTTGCGGATCATATCCTGTATCTATAATTTCCGATGGAAGTCGAAGGTTTTTTGTTTGGCCAAGGAATCTGAATACAGAAGAAGCGGAGACCTTTGGTTCTATGGGCATTTCGTAGCTTTCATCGTCGAGAAACGGCTCTAATGCGATCTTGGTGCGAGGTAAAGGTGCTGCAGTGAGCCCAGGCTGGTCAATCAGCCCGTCCGCTTTTGTTGGTTCCGCAGTTTCTCGAAGCTGCCTGACAATATCTCGAAATCGATATGGGGCGCCTTGATGATTATAGAAACATTGGTTCTCAATAGCGTAATCGACAACCTCTCGACTTCTGGCAGTTGAAGTTGTAGTCAAACTCATGTTGAGAAACGAGGCACATTAGATCACTAGTAAGGACCTAAGATATCGTAAAGAGAGAGTTCAAGTTCGATTGCACACGATCACTGGAGTCTGAGTATTTGATCCCACAAAGAGGTAGATTTCCTTGACTCCTTCCTCCAAACTCCTGGATCATTGATGTTCTTCATGTGTATCTGGGCAAGCAGGGGCTGGGTGCAGAAGGCGCTATGGAAGATGGCAAGAATTGCTTCATGGGCAGCGCACGATTCATCACTGACTGATCCACCTAGGAGGTAGCCATACCATAATAACTCAGGTTCTTGAGCACCTAGGTATGGCTTTCATGACATAAATCATTTCTTCCAGATAAACATGTTAAGCTTATAACTAGAGGGCTGATATAGCATCCCTGACCCAAGACAGCAAGGAAACTTTAGAGCTTGAGTCAGAATCAGGGTACCTTTTAAGTCTATACTTAAGTATTAACCTACTCAAGTCTTCCATTTGTGTCAGTTGGGGTCATACTATGTTTTCTTGCCTCCCCTCACCTGCTTACATGGGGTGTAAGTGTTTATGCCCCCGCTAAACGGCATACATGCATCTCAAATCCATTTTGGGAGCCTAGGAACTTAAGGAGCTCCACTGGACCGCTGTAATCCGCACTAACTCCGGGGGCTAGTGACGCACCTGGTCCTGGAGACAAGCAGTTGCATCGGAGAGCTTTTGAACCTCGATAGCTCTCGTCGAGGGGCAAACACCGTTACCTTGCTTCTCCTTTACATCCAACACTTGCGACCTTCTTAACGAGCAAGACAATATGGCATACGTCGCACCTATCCATCGCGCTACAAGCATACGCCATGCCCTCCGGGCGAATGTGCTCTCTCCTGATATAGATGACTTGGTCGTGGCGTAAGAGCTCCAACGCCTTCGATGACGCCTCGAGCAAATACTGATTGAGGCTTCACAGGAAGGCGAACCGACTCGAAATATGGCGCCTCACAGAAGAGGGCCTCGTGTGCCTGCAGGCAAAACTCATCCACGGATCAATAGCCATGCTGCAATGTTTACGACCGAAAGGATCAGAGACCGATCTATTGTTTATCGGCACCGATAGACTGCATTACTTCAACCTGGTCTGGAACCCGTTAACAAAGCAACTGGAGACCATCGAGCGCGTTATCGAAGACCTGGCAGAGCCGTATATGCGGCATTCGTCAAGTCAGAACAAATGCCTTGTTGATCCGACCGGACGATTCCTAGCCATGCACCTTTGGGAGGGAGTGCTGAATGTTTTCAAACTCCCCACACGCAAGGGCTCTACCAACAAGCTAGAACGACTCGACCAGGTTAGACTCACAGAACTCTTCATGAAAGCAAGCACTTTCATCCACAGCCGAACCGGTCACCCGACCATTGCCTTTCTATACAAGACACAGTTGGAGCAAGAAGAAGCTCGATTGGTCATATATAGGCTGACTCACGATGACAAAGGGAACACCGTTTCCAAGTTCGACCCTCATAAAGACAGAGAGCTCGACGTTGTCATTCCTGACCCATACGCCTCAATGCTCATTCCTGTTCCATTGGATGAGGAAAAGCGTTACCATGTGCGCAACACCGAAGGAGCAAAGGCACATTTAGGTGGCCTCTTAGTCATTGGAGAAACTCTTCTTACTTACTTTGATGGCCTGACACACAGAAGTGTATCCTCGGTTCTTCAGGACCCGAGAATATTTGTGTCTTGGGCTGAGTACGATGGTACACATTACTTGTTGGCTGATGACTACGGACGACTGGATCTGTTGACGATTGACACAAACCTGGAAACCACCGGAGTTGTTGTGACCGGCATGACACTCGAGCCTCTCAAGATCGGTCGCTCACCAGCCATCACATCCAGGGCGTCCAATCTGGTCTATCTTGGGGATAACGCCTTATTTGTGGCTTCACACCACGGCGACTCGCAGCTTTATCAGATCGATGTGGAGAGTGCCACTGTCACACTGGCCCAATCCTTCTCGAACAATGCGCCCATTGTTGATTTTTCCATCATGGATATGGGCAACCGAGAAGGTGATGCTCAAGCTGGCAATGCCTTTTCGTCTGGTCAGTCAAGAATAGTGGCAGGCTGTGGTGCCTACCGCGATGGGAGCCTCCGAAGTATTCGAAGCGGTGTCGGTCTTGAAGATAGAGGTGTCCTAGACGGACTAGATGGAACCAGGGGTCTGTTTACCCTTCGTTCATACGGGTCTGACCTGGTAGATACCCTGGTCATCTCGGCGATCACCGAGACAAGAGTTCTCAGTTTCGACCGTGAAGGCGGAATCGAAGAGATATACTCTTTCCAGGGCATGTCACTCGATACTGAGACCCTTCTGGCTTCAAATCTTCTCAACGGACAGTTGCTCCAGATCACTCCTCGCTCAGTCGTCTTACTCGATCCCGAAGGCGGCACGGTAACCAGCAAATGGGACGTTCCAAGCGGCAAGTCGATCACAAGAGCGTCAGCAAACAGCAAGTGGGCATTGCTTTCGGTTGATGGAACATCTCTTGTCTCATTGAATCTCTTGCAAAACCTTGCTGTCAATGTTCAACAAAGCCAAAACAACACAGGCTCACAAGCTGATCAAATATCGTGCATACATGCTGCCCGGGATCCACCGGATCTTGGTGTAGTTGGCTGGTGGTCGTCTGGGCAAATATCATTGATTGATATGGCTTCCTTGAAACCACTCCATGGAGAGTCCATGAGACAAAGTGAGGATAGTGCTACAGTCCCAAGAGACATTGCACTTGTCCAGCTACACCCCCCTGAGATATCGGGGCCTACACTTTTGGTCGCGATGGAGGATGGCAATGTGGTTACGTTCAACGTATCTACCAAGGGCTTCGCTGTCTCTAGTCGCAAAAGCGTGACTTTAGGCAGTAACCCAGCTCGACTACATATACTCCCGCAACAGGATGGCACATCGAACATCTTTGTGACGACTGAACATGCCAGTCTCATATATAGCGCCGAGGGACGAATTATATTCTCTGCCACAACCGCCGATGATGCCACATTTGTTGCACCATTTGATTCCCAAGCCTTCCCAAATTCTGTGATTCTGTCTACAGACCAGCATATTCGAATCTGCCATGTTGATAAAGAGAGACTTACACACGTGAAGGCTCTCCCTGTCAACGAGACTGTCAGACGAGTAGCTTACTCCCCGGGACTGAAAGCCTTTGGCCTAGGCTCCATCAAGAAGGACTTGGTCGGCAGCGAAGAGGTTGTGTCGAGTTCATTTAGGCTTGTCGATGAGATTGTATTCAAAGAGCTCGGCTCACCTTTCCCATTGGATGCCTCGAGCAGCCTCGAGATTGTCGAATGTGTCATTCGGGCTGAGCTCCCCGATGTTGGCGGCAACCATGTCGAGAGATTTATTGTTGGTACAAGCTTCATCAGCGACGGGGTGGAAGACCCAAACGGTACTGGCGGCCGTATCCTGGTCCTCGGAGTTGACTCAAATCGTCAGGTGTACCAGATTGTCTCTCACAATTTGAAAGGCCCTTGCCGTTGCTTAGGCATGATTGATGATAACATCGTTGCTGGACTTTCCAAGACAGTTGTGGCCTATAGTTTCTTGCAAGAGACAAGCAGTTCCGGTTCACTCCAGAAGCTCGCTGTTTACCGCCCGGCTGCTTTGCCTGTGGATCTCGATATATCCGGCAACATGGTTGGTGTGGTTGATTTGATGCAATCACTATCTTTGGTTGAATTCATCCCCGCCCAAGATGGTAATAAGGCCAAGTTAGAAGAACGGGCACGTCACTTCGAGCCTCTATGGGCCACCTCAGTCTGTCATATTGAAGGAGAAAGGTGGTTGGAAGCCGATTCAAAGGGCAATCTCGTTGTCCTGCAACGAAACGTGGATGCTCCAACGGAGCAAGACCGAAGCCGCCTGGAGATTACGAGCGAAATGAATATTGGTGAACAGATCAACCGTATTCGAAAACTTCATGTCCCGATGGCGGAGAACGGAATTGTCCATCCACGCGCCTTCCTCGCTTCGGTAAGCACAAATTGGATTAAAAAGTGAACATGAACTAATAGGAAATAGGCTGAGGGCTCGTTGTATCTGTATGGTGATATTGCCCCTGAGTACCAGGATCTGCTTATGACGTTCCAATCAAAGATGGAAGAGTACATTCATGTGCCAGGAAGCGTCGAATTTAAGCTATGGCGCTCCTTCCGCAACGAAAACCGGGAGAGTGAGGGACCTTTTCGGTTTATTGATGGGGAGATGGTTGAGAGATTCTTGGATATGGACGAAGGGAAGCAAGAGCTGGTTTGCGAAGGTCTTGGACCAAGTATCGAGGACATGCGCAACTTGATCGAGGAGTTGAGGAGAATGCATTGAGATGGTTCTCATAGGTTAATGAGTTATGTTGTTCTGGCTCTCACCAGGGTTGTCTTTTCATGGATGTTAGTTGGCTGCTAGACGTGCAGGACGAATGGGTCAAAGATGATTGGTCAAAAGCCGTGAAGTCATAGAGATGTTGAATATGAGCCCATTGACTCGTGACTGGTGTAGATAATGTGCCCCGAGAGACTGGTCAATCATATATCGAACTCGCTCTCTATTTGAAATTATTTTTGCGTCACAATGACAGATGCTCCATCTTCGTAGTCGTTGTCAAGACGAAAGCTGTCGAGGCAAGAAGGGAACCCAGATGCCCGGGATAGACCGGAAACCCCACCCGATAGTGACCGGACCAATGGCGAGGCTTCAATTTCCGAGCTCAACTGGATCTGGCAGCCTGAGGCCACATTCTGCAGCCAAAACTTTCGGCAAAGCATCATCAGCCGATTACCACCAAGGAAAAGACCTCAAACCTTCCCTTGGACGCCCTCACCCTCGCAACCGCCACACCCCACGATCCCTCACGATGGCGACCCTCGCGACCGCTTCTCGTCTCTGCTTGCGCACGGCTGCAAAGCCCGCCGTCCCTGCTGTGCGCGCCCTCAGCACCACCGCCGTCCGAACCGACAGCGCGTCCGCCTCCGGATACTCCAGCCCTTTCAAGTTCCAGGGCGAGAGCAAGGGCTCTCAGATCCCCAACTTTGGAAAATATGTCTCCTCCAGCGGCGAGACAAAGAACAAGCTCTACTCGTACTTCATGGTCGGTGCTCTCGGTGCCGTCAGTGCTGCTGGAGCCAAGAGCACAGTTCAGGGTGGGTTGCAATCCGGTTCTAGGTCTGGTGTCTTGCCATTGGGTTGCAATTGGTGTTGTAGCTTGTTGGCATGATGTCTGGGATGGTCAATTGATGGTTACTGACGATGGAATGATAGAGTTCCTGGTCAACATGTCTGCTTCCGCCGACGTTCTGGCCATGGCCAAGGTTGAGGTTGATCTGAGCTCTATCCCCGAGGGCAAGAACGTGAGTTGGGATATGGTCTAGCACAACGAGGCAACATTGCTGAATGGTTCTTCAGGTTATCATCAAGTGGCGAGGCAAGCCCGTCTTCATCCGACACCGAACCCAGGACGAGATCGACCAGGCAAACAAGGTCAACATCTCTGCTCTCCGAGATCCCGAGGAGGACAGCGCCCGTGTCAAGAACCCTGAGTGGCTTATCATGTTGGGTACGTGACCTGGACGATCGGCACAGCATTTGAACCCCTATACTAACGAATCCTCAGGTGTCTGCACCCACTTGGGTTGTGTCCCCATTGGAGAGGCCGGTGACTACGGCGGTTGGTTCTGCCCTTGCCACGGTTCTCACTACGATATCTCCGGCCGAATAAGGAAGGGTCCTGCCCCTCTCAACCTCGAGATCCCCGAGTACGATTTCCCCGAGGATGGCAAGCTGGTCGTCGGTTAAGCGGACCATGTAAGAGTATATCCTTTATAACGGAGAAACGAAGGAAAGGAGAGATGGGAGTGGGAGCGCATTAGACTGGCGGGCGGACCACAACACACAACACTCGACGCATGCCCATATCGAGGCCCCTGGGTGGGCGCAAGTTTGCTGTTTCTTAGACGTGGCCTTTCTGTCCATTTGTATAAAAATAAAACGTCCTAGGAAAAATCTCAGTCGACAGGCTCAAAGAGAGGGGTTGAGGAGAAGACAAGAGCGGGAGAGTGAGTGCAAAATGCATCTCGTGAACGAGGTGTTGTACTAATTGAATTTCATTACCTTTATTTTGAGGTGATACGATCATGTGAAGTGTGAGAGCATTACATACATCGAACGCCAGACTTGAATACTTTGAAATAGGCATCTATCAACTCCAAGATCGCGTATCTGACGATACTTGAAGAGGCTCCTCAGCCCTGTCAAATAGAGAACTATAGCCGATGACTAACGTAACTTTATATGTATATCCCGGCATACTACAAAGTTGATTATAATCAAGAATGGAGTTGCATTAGTTGTCAAAACAAAGTTTCCAGCAGACCTGATAAACTGTAATCACTTTTATCTAGTTGAATATACATACCAGTACATTTATATGCACCCTGCACTGTAACAGGCCTGATATCACACAACATCATGAGTATAAAACATTCAGTCATGAACGGACACCCAAGCTTTTTGATTCTATACCTGACAATCCGAACTCATTACATTTCATCTTAATGGCCATGTCCGTCATCCTCCCTCTGCTCAGGGTCCAACTTGATCAGGGTATCGATACGCATGATGCTGATGCAGGCCTCAACGGCACTCTTGAGCTGACGGACCTTACTGAGGCTGGGCTCAAGCACACCCATCTTAATCTCGTCAACGACCTTGCCCTTGGCGAGGTCAAGACCGTAGTTCTTATAACCCTTCTTCTTAGCAATGGTCTTCTCATCCTCGCTGCCGTCACCCTCAGCAATGCGCTGTGACAGAGCGTGCCTTGATCGAAGTTGGGCAGTGAGCTCTGTGGCGTCCTTGGCAGCGTTAACAGCCAAGGTCTTAGGGATAACAAGAAGAGACTGAGCAAATTCGCCAATAGCGAGCTGTTCTCGGGAGCCGACAGTACCGGCGAACTCCTCGAGGTAGATGTGGAGGGCGGTCTCGACGGCACCACCACCGGGAACGATGCTGCCACTCTCAAGGGTTCGCTTAACAGCGCACAGTGAGTCGTGGACAGATCGCTCCATCTCGTCAAGGGTGAAGTCGTTAGGGCCACGGAGAATGCAAGAAGCAGAGGAGTGGGCCTTGGTTCCCTTGACCAGAATGCACTCATCGTCGGAGATGCGCTCTTGGACGACCTCCTCGGCGTATCCTAGATAAGAGGGATCGAACTTCTCGTCACCGTTAAGGTCGGAGAGTGTGCTGAGCATGGTGGCACCGGTTGCTCGGGCAATTCGTCGAAGATCCTCCTTCTTACATCTTCGCACACCCATGGCACCCTTCTCAACAAAAGTCTTGAGCACTAGATCATCGATACCCTTTGTTGTGAGAATGACGTTGGCACCAGCCTTAAGGATCATCTCCACCCGGTCGAGGATCATGCCGGACTCACGGGCTCGGATCTGCTCAAGCTGTTGAGGGTCGTCAACAGTGATCTGGACACCAAGCTTCATGCGCTCCTTTTGCAGATTCATGTCCAAAACAGCAATCTTGGCGTCCTGAATCCGTGTGGGCATGGCTTGCGAGGCGACAGTACAGTTCAAGGCGTATCCCTTGACCAAGACAGACTCGAGTGTGCTCTTTCCGTGGGCCTTGAGGATGTTGACGGCCTTGACGGGGTACTTTGTCTCATTTCGGTTGTTTGTAGACTTGACAGCCTGCATAGCATCTACAACCATGTCGGCGAAGAAATCCGAGTCGGCTCCAATGATCTTGCTGGACATGGAGGTCTTGGCAATGCTGAGGAGGGATTCGCGGCCGAGGTCGTCAACCTTGATGCTAACATTCTCGTTGAGGTACTTAATAGCCTCTCGTAGGGCAAGTCGGTATCCTGTAATGATAGTGGTAGGGTGTATCCGGTTCTTCATGAGTTCGTTTCCGCGACGTAGCAACTCGGCAGCGATCAGAACGACAGAGGTGGTGCCGTCACCGACTTCCTTATCTTGTTGTTGCGCAAGGTCAACGAGAATCTTGCCAGCGGGGTGCTCGACATCGAGGAGGCTAAGAATGGTGGCACCGTCGTTGGTAACAGTAACATCCTAATATAAAGTGTGAGATATAGTCGAGCGCGGAGCGAGGAGGGCTAAGTTGCATACACCGATATCGTCCACCATCATCTTGTCGAGGCCGCTAGGACCGAAAGAACTCTTGACAACATTTGCGATTGCTTGTGTAGCGAGTACTGAATGCCTATTAGTATGTTGCCCGTATTTGAAACCCCAATATCAAAGGCTCATGTCTCCCCCCACTTCCCCCTAACATGTAGCAAAAGGCGGGACAAGATGTAGACAGACATACCATTCTGGTCTCTAATATCAGAACCTGAGATCTTCTGGCCACCCAAGAAAAGGGTGCCGTTTCGGGGCTGCTCGAACATTGAGGCCATAGTTGCAGCTATTGGTAACGTTGACGGTAAAAGGCGGCTTCGTCAACGTGGGGATGGAGTCAGGAAATTCTACCAGCAGGCTACCGTACGCAGACAGAACCTGAGCTGTGAAGCTCCAGTGCCCCTCGACTGGACTTTTTTGTCGGAGGTTGGCGTTATTCCGGCGCCGACTGAAATAGGTGCCAGCTGCCGATGTGTGCTGGTTACAGGGCGTGAATCGGATACCCACCCGAAGTCCAGGGCACTTGACAGAAGGTGCACGGACCCCAGAGACCCCAAGACTGACCCCTGCCGCGTTATCGGACTTCCTTACAGCTGAGCGACCGCTGTTTCAATTGGCTGATAGGGCATTGGGCCCGAATTTTGGGTAGATTTCCAGCGGTGCTGTGAGAGTCAAGCCCAGGCGGGAAGGAGGGGCACCAACTGCACCTCCCTCGACTGCGGGGCACAAAGTCACTTCCGACGTTTACTTCGACTCACACCCCGAAGCCTTTCTTCTCCTTCTCCCCCCCTCAAAAGATAACGTCGCTCTTCTGCTTCTCGATTCTTTAAAGGCGCGCAAGCCACTGTTCGGTTGCCTTGAAGTTGCTATCTTCCTCTATTACTTTTCTGTCAATTACCTTCCGACTAACACACGAATCTCACCAAAATGGAGGGCGCCGCCGAACAGTCCAAGAGCGCCTTGAAGAAGGCCGAGAAGCAGGCTCGTCTTGCTGCTGAGAAGGCTGCCAAGGCTGCCAAGCAGGCCAACCTTCCCGTCGTCGGTGGGAAGAAGGCGGACGACATCATTGGAATTACAGTGTCCAAGGCTGAGAACTTCCCCCAATGGTACCAGGAGGTCGTGCTCAAGGCCGAGATGGTCGAGTACTACACCGAGATTTCGGGTTTCTTCGTTCTCCGACCTCTTGCCATGCACATCTGGAACGAGATCCGAAAGTGGTTCCAGGCTCACATTGAGGAAATGGGCGTTGACGAGACCAACTTCCCTATGTTCCTGTCTTCCAAGTCTCTCGAGAAGGAGAAGGATCACGTCGAGGGCTTCGCCCCTGAGCTTGCTTGGGTCACCAAGGCGTAAGGATTTCCATATAAACCATGTTGCTTTCGTGAACCTCAATTGACAATCTTCCAGTGGTGACAAGGACCTCGAGGTTCCTGTTGCCGTCCGTCCCACCTCCGAAGCCGTCATGTACCCCTACTATGCCAAGTGGATTCGCAGCCACCGAGATCTCCCCCTCCGCCTCAACCAATGGAACTCTGTCGTTCGCTGGGAGGCCAAGCAAACAACCCCTTTCCTCCGAACTCGTGAGTTTCTCTGGCAGGAGGGCCACACTGCTCACTTGACTGAGGAGCTTGCTGGTGCTGAGGTGCTCGAGATTCTTGAGCTTTACGCTGGTGTTTACGAGAAGCTTCTGGCTGTTCCTGTCGTTCGAGGCCGAAAGACCGAGAATGAGAAGTTCGCCGGTGGTTACTACACCACCACTGTCGAGGGCTACATCCCTTCCAACGGCCGTGGTATCCAGGGCGCTACCTCTCACGCCCTTGGCCAGAACTTCAGTAAGATGTTCGACATCACTGTTGAGGACCCTGCCAACAAGGGCTCTCACATCCACGTCTGGCAAAACTCTTGGGGTCTCTCAACCCGTGTCATTGGTGTCATGGTCATGATCCACGGTGACGATAAGGGTCTGGTTCTTCCTCCCCGCGTTGCCAAGACTCAGGTTGTCATCGTCCCTGTTGGCATCACCAAGAAGACTACCCCTGAGGAGCGACAGAAGCATGAGGAGCAGGTTGAGGACATCCGAGCCCAACTTAAGAAGGTTGGTATTCGTGTCACCTCGGATTGGCGAGAGGGTTACACTCCTGCCTGGAAGTTCAACGACTGGGAGCTCAAGGGTGTTCCTCTACGTATCGAGTTCGGTCCCAAGGATGCTGCCAAGGGCGTTGTCAGCACTGCGCGACGTGACACCGGTGAGAAGGGAGAAATTGCCATCACCGATATCGCTACCAAGATCCCCGAGCTTCTCGAGACCATCCAGGCCGACATGTACAGCAAGGCTGAGAAGTCTTTCCGAGAGCACCGACTCACTATCACCAAGTGGGAGGATGTTCTTCCCGCTCTTGACAACAAGAACGTTGTGCTCATCCCCTTCTGTGGGGCCCCCAAGTGTGAGGACCGCATCAAGGAGCTCACCACTCGCGAGGACCAGCCTGATGTCCCCGAGAACCAGAAGCTTGCCACTATGGGCATGAAGAGTCTGTGTGTTCCCTTCGAGCAGCCGGAGGGTATTGTCCCTGGTGAGACCAAGTGCCTCAGCCCTGAGTGCCAGGGTAACGCCGACAAGTGGACCATGTTCGGACGAAGCTATTAAGGAGTTGAATGAAATTTTAAAGTCAGGGAGCGGGAAGGCGTTGACCTGGCATGTTTATGATACACCAGTGCGATTGTTTATGACTTGATGTGAATGTGATTATATCATGAAAATGGGATGGGGCTGGTCACGGAATCAAAACAGTTAGAAAAGAAGATAGATGGTAGCGATGATATTTATCAACATCTCGTTGGTCTAAATACGGCTTTCTATCGAGTCACTACTTGCTTTTGTGCTGTTCGAGCCGGGATATATCAGTATTTAGCACCAAGCAAATCTCTCGTTAGCAATCCAGTCAAGTTCCTGATCAGAGCCATTGAACCAGTTTAGACTAGCAATGTTGCTGTTTTCTCGGACGATAAACTTGGCTCCCAAGGATGTGATGCCTTCTGTGACCCTTCGTACTCGATCCTCGGGGTTCCAAACTTCAACCTTGGAGCATTTCCATTCCTTGGCCTCCTTCTGGACGAAACCTGCAATGGCTTGGATGCCTTTGGCAAGTGTCTCATCTGAGATGCTCTCATCTTCGATAACTATGCGCATGACACGAACGACATTCTTCTCGGGTTGGTCAAGCATGCCGTAGAAGCTGCAAGTCCAGAGAGCCCAGATCTTTGAGTTGGAGGCATCAGGTGGAGTGAATACGGCACCGTGGACAGTGGGTGTGCGGGAGAAGATGTGTTTGCACATAAAGTTCTCCCGGTGAATATGCCACTGGATAGTGGTGGTGTCAGGAATGACTGCAGCGCTGACTCGAGAGGAAGATGAGATTCTGTCTTGAAGAAGTTGTTCATCCCGAGTTGCTAGGTCTGGAATATCATCGAGAGTGATGGGCTTCAGAGATGGATCCGTTGTTGGGTCGATCTCAGTAACGGGAAACTCGAGATATGTGCTCTTGAAAGGTTCCCATCCCACAGTTTGGTAGAACTTGGGTCCGACATCTGACCAAAGGACCGAGAAATCAGCAGCGCCTTCATTCTTTTGCTGTCTGCTTTTCAGGTCATCCGCGATTAGGGACAGCATCTTTCTAGCATATCCTTTTCCTCGATATTCAGGAAAGGTGAAGACACTTGCCACGCCGTGAGCAGTTCCATATCTTGCTTTTCCATCTTTGGTTCGGACAAAGGCTCTTTTGTTGTAGGTCTCACAAGATGAAAGGAGAGGTCTTTCTCCGGGCTTTTTATCTCCATCGGTGAGGATCCAGCTTGTTACGCCGCCATCTCGAGCCAGAGGAGCCTCCAGGTTATCGTATTCTCTGGCTATATAGTCATCCATTGACAATGCGGCTCCCCAGTGGGGATGGGTGCCCTTCCATATGAGCTCTCGTTCAGAGGAGGTGGGGTTTGTAAGTATAAGAGAAGGGGATGTGACGGGGGGGAGGGCTTCAGTTGACGCCATTTTGAATGGTTGCAGGGTTATTGTCAAAGGGATATTCTTGTATTGGATTTTCGTTCTGTATGTTCATAAACTATTTATACAACAATGTCTCTTCTCGGGGCGTCTTATACCTCATAAACGGGGGAGGGCATTCAGATCTACGCCCTTCTGGAGACGGCCCCGCATCGGTGGTGGAGCTAGACATTTACCCTAAACACGCCGGATGAGTCTTATATTCCACGTTGCCAAGTATTTGTGACCAAGTAATATCATTCGATTTCGTAAAATCATGTAGTTGAACTTACTGGGAGAGGTTGCATTAGTATGTCTTGATCTCTTCAAGTCTAGAAGTTTCTTCCTTTGCTTCCAAGATCTAGTACAGTATGCCTAGATGATCATGGAGGGTTCAGCAACACCTGGATATGTGATTCAGAATTGGAGAAGAAATGTGCGAGTGTATTCTATGATCTATTTGGGCCATTGTCCATCATGACAACTTGTAAGCCATGAGGAGATTGGTTGAAGCAACTTGTTGAACATTGGCGGTACTCTCATGACATGTGTGACATTCTATAGCTGTTTCGAGCTGAGTTGATTGTCAAATATTAGTAGTAATGCTTTGAATATGGTTGATAAAAGGGAACAATATCGTAGACGGTGATAATTTTATGATATCAATGCTACAACTTTTACTAATGAAAGGAGCTCTGTGGTGGGGTTGACATGACACTCCAAGCAGGTCCCTAGTAGTGAGGGGCATTCTATGAAAACCTCTAATTTATATCCTACACCTCGAGATACCAAAACCTCCATTGGACCACACGAAATGGCCTTACCACTTCCTTCAGGGCTCACTTCCTCAGAAGTCGCATTTCTATGTGAAATGGAACTCGTTACTGTCGTTCCGCGCCAACGCCTTGAAAGCATTGATCTCCTATCGGTGAGCGCGTCCCCGTCGCGTTTATACAAGCTCGACGCTGACCTGACCTGTTACACAGGGAACGACACCGACTCTCCGGCCGCCGCACAGAAGTAACTTACCTCTATGGCTTGCGATACTGTTAAAGAAGCAGCGGCGCGCCAACATTGTCCCTCCTCCTTGGCTCCATCCCGATTCGTTACGCGATATTGTTCACCACGAAACAAAGATCGACCCGAAAGGATGGGCACCACCACCTCCTCCGCCGGTGAGAGCAGACAGCCGAGGAAATGCGAGACGGCTAGATCCCTTTGTCGACGACGAGACAGTACTATCGCCACCGTTTCTTCCATCCTGTACGTCAGATGCGCCTTCAGGTGCCCTGCCATATCACTGGTTCGAAGTCGCAGAAATGCTCCTCGCCCATGCCTCAGATGATGTCGCCTCCTCTTCAGAAGTGCGTTCGCTACTCAGAGATCTTCAAGAAGTCAGGGCTGCAAAGATGCGATCCAGTACCGCCCAACTCGAGGGTGGAGTCGACGGTGTCATGAGCCTACGAGGAGTTGGAGCTATGGAGCTTGCAGAGAGCAGAGGGTTCGTCGTCGGTGTAGTTGAAGGTGTGAGGAAACTCGGCGCAAGTACAGAAGCAACCCGGAGAGACGAGGAGGAACAAGGTGGCGGTGATGAGTCGGATGAGGCGAGCGACGAGGATATGGGACTATGACCCTCCATCTAGGCTATGAGCGAAGAATTACGATTTCACGAAAAGGGGTGAAGCATACATGGCGCAATCAAAGGAGAACGACTTGTAAGTCGACCATCATTCTATACCAATTATTCCTAAATTCCCTGTCTAACGTCTAAATCAAAATATAGCCCATTATTTTAAACTCCATGAAATGCTAAACATCGCTATCAACTCATTCCTGCGCAGCCGCCTGAGCCAGGGCCAGCCTATGCTTAGCAAGGCGCGCAGGATGAACTCGAACCCTCCCGCCAGCGGGAGGCTGAAGATGAGGTGCCAGCACCTCCCAGCTTGCGCCCTGCAATAAGGCTCCCATAAAGTCCTCGCGCATATCCAGTCCCGCCTCTCTCAGATATCTCTCAGGGTCCGCAGCTGCTTCTTGCAGAAGATCATCAGCCTTGAAGAACCGAGCCCAATCCTCGTGCCATTCACTATGACAGTCGTGGCACCCTCTTCCCGGGTTGTGAGAACAAGGATGAACCTCGTAGCACTCATATCCCACAGAATGAAACTGCTCGTACCAGTCATAATGGCGACGAGCTCTCAGCCCCGAGCCGTGCATATCTGGGATTTCACTGGAATTGTTAGTTTGTGTCCTGAGAATGAATGGATGTCTTGACTCACGGATCGAAAGATGGCCAGGCCAGCGGGCTGATTTCACCTGAGGATGGGTCGTCCACAGGGGTGGCCACCTTCGCGTGTGTGACTGGCTCGTTCCTCACAGGACTAGGCTCATCGGAAGCAGGGGCATCGGAGGTCAAGGCCACAGGTTGCTGAGGTTCAGAGGCTTGAGTTTCTACAACTGAAGAGTGCGTGGTCGTGATTGTGGTTGTCGAAGTTTCGACAACCATCCGCGGTGACGAAGAGCGTCCCCTTTTTGTTCCTGCTGCGGAAGCATCCTCATCGTCGTCACAAGATCGCTTGCGCTTCCCTACGCCATTTCCTGAGCAGGCGGGAGGAGTGTCCAATCGTCCGATAGACTGAACAGAGACTGGGAATGAGCTTGCCAGTGGTCCGATAAACTGAGCACAGTCTGGACTGTCGTCCTCCCAGTGGTACATTTGAGCATCATATCCGCTATAGTCGACGAACGGTACCTTTATATCTGCCGGACGCCTTGGTCGTCTAGGTCGGTCATCGAACCTGGGCGTGGAAAATCCAGCGATCCATGTAGAACGATTCCTGGCCCCGGACATGTTGCTCACCATTGCCCAAGCGCCTGTATTGTCGCGTACAATGGTGGAACCGTCAGCGGCTTGCCCTGAATTGTACTCATCGCCGGCCTCATATCCGCTTGGATACTCTTGGCCGGAGGAAGAACCAGCAGCAATCAGAACACCCGGGGACTCAGGAGGGTCAGGGGGGCCAAAAGAGCCAGCAGGCCTAGAGCATGACCCTCCTGGTGCATCATCATCATCACCATCGCTCCCATCGTCTCCCTCCGAATCTGACGAACTTTCAGAGCCGGTAAATTCTGTATTATCGGAAGTTTCCTCAGAGGGTTGATAACCACTGCTACCTCCCCTCTCACTTGACTCATCCTCAGATCCATCACTTGGGGGGTCACCAGAGCAGCCGTCGTCATCGCTTTCATCCTCGTCGCTACTCGGCTGTTCATGACCCATAGCGATAAGTACGTCTACCTTTATCGTATCGGGACTTGGGTGGATTGGAGGTGGAGAAGTTCGAGTAGCTGAATTCGGCGAAGAGGTTTCTGAATCTGAGTTTGAGCCTGAGTCAGTGCTCGAGGATGGAATGGCATTGGGTGGCCCAGCTGCTGAGGGTATCGTGGATCCAGACGCTTGAGCTTCCGCTGAAGGCGAGGAAGATGGCGATGAGGGCCCTGAACTCGAGCTTGAGCTGGAGTGTCGACCCTGATCAGAAGGACTGGCTACAGGGGGGGGGAGGGGATGAAGATGGTAGGGATAAAAGCCCCGAGCTGGAGCTGGGGCTGGGGCTTGCGCTGCGATGGCGGTCCTGACCAGAAGGGCCTGCTGCAGATGACGAAGATGTTTGTTCAAAGCTCGAGCTTGCGGGCTGACTCTGGCCCGAAGAAGCTGCACCTCGACGGAGGTTGATCCTGATCCTTGCCGGTCTTGGGCCTGCAGACTCATCCTGCTTAGGAGAGGATGGACGCCCTGAGCTTGAACTGGAGCTTGAACCTGAGGATATGCTTGGGCTTGAAGATGG